>KV426018.1:120263-134076 GCA_001632375.1 Exidia glandulosa HHB12029
GTGTACCACTACTTGTTCAAGAACGACACGACCAACCGCGCGCGCGTTGGGTTCAACTATCTGAACTTCTCGTCCGGATGGCCGGTCGTTGTCGCCCAGCCCCCGCACGCATGAACGTTCGGTCCTCTTCATGTCCTCTGCCCGTCATTCCCTCTTGCTGTGATATTTATCGAAACTCGAAACGTATCCTACCCTCGATATCGTTCAAGCGCTACCAAGACGCACCCTCTAAGGCGACGCGCTTTTTCCTTGTCCGTCGGTCATCACACCCACTACTTTGCCAGTGGCGATCTCTGTTCTGTTGTCTAAATTATGACACTTCATTTTCTCCGACTCGACGGCGACGGTCGAGCTCGTGCCAACTGCCAAGTTATCGGCGCTTACTCGACGTAGCAGATCCAGCTGTTCATGTGATCGTTCCAGTTGAAGTCGCCGTCTTGCCACTGGGGCACGGTCGACAAGCCAGGCGCACGAACGGGACCGATGCTCGGGTTCCCGCCGTATCTGATACACTCCGAGGGGACGTCGCAGCCGTCCGGCGCCCAGTACTTGCAAAGGTTCGAGCTGAAGGGAGGGCAAGTTGGGTCAGACTCGACACTAAGAGGAACTCGTTGCAACGCACTTGTAGCCGTAGCACTGCGCGAGGGTTGATCAGCTTTTAATCGGTGTTCGACGACTTGAGAATTCGGACGTACCTTTTGGCCAGGGTCAGGACCCCAGCTGCTAATGGCACTCCACCACGGCGCTTGCAGGGAGATGCACTGAGGAACGTCTCAGATCTCGATCTGCCGCCGTAAAAACATGAATACGAACCTCATTGGTAGGCTGTTGGGCATATCCGCACTGACCTCCCTGTGAAGATGAGAAACTATCAGTAACAATAACGGAAATCGAAGGCCTGAGATTCTCACCCAGTTGACGTCGGTGCAGATGTAAATCCCCCTGTAAGTGGTACGTTTCACCTACCGAAGATAGTTGAGTATCACGAGAGACACTCAGGCGGGGAGAGGCTTACAAGCGTGGCGTCCGCATCGCTCGCCAGTACGGGGACCGTCGTGTTGGGATCGTCGACGTAGACGGCGGCAAACGATTCAAGAGGCCAGATCATGCCGCTCCAGTTGATCGACTTGAGCCACTCGAGCTCCTCCGCAGACGGATCGAGCGCCGTCGGCGTCGAGGCGTTGTACTTGTAGCTGCCTTCTGGCATCGGCGCAGCGGGAGAGTCCTGCGCGAGTCCGAGACCAGCGAGTGCGAAGCTGAGAAGTGCAGCGCGGAAGAACATTGCTTTTGAGGCAGTTAGGCGTTTGACTTGGATACGCTAAAATCTTCAGAGCGTACTGTCTTTTATAGTGAGATGGATGCAGTACCCTTACGAGTTGTCAAAGCGCTCAACACGCGTTGCGGTATAGGATGGCCAGAGATCGTGATGCGGTGTCGGTCGGTGTTCTATTTCCGGACTTGCCGCGGAGAAGCGTTTCTTTCCTCTGAACTGTACAGTAGCGCACGAAGACGCAGGAAAACTGTCAGTGACGCAGATGAGACGCGTGAGCCCTGCGTCAACTACGCAACCATGCTCCCAAACCGACAAATGCTAGTGAGGCCTATAGGCGCTGATTCAAATCACCGAGGAGTGTCTGAATGGGTAAAAGAAACTGAGAGTTGACCTGTAATCTGGACGTATAGGCTAGGCCTAGACCTAAATCGGGTGGGAGAAAGTCACACGTAAACGCTAGAATGCGCATGTTCATGGATCTGAATGGCCTCAGCCGTTCAAGTTCGGCGTCCGTACACCCCGGACTGACTCGCCCCCGGAGTATTACAGAAGCGCCAGGGACACATTTCCCGCTCCATTATGAACACGACTCTTTCGCTGTGCGATCAGAAAGGCCTCAGCACGCGCATTCGCGCAGGTTGGATAAAGTACAGAGTTATAGAACAAATCTTGTCTTGAAGTCGACCAGCACATGGCCGCGGCGGGCATCGCCGATGACGTTACTCCTTCGCTCTTGCCAATGCCGCCGCGTTCGTGCAGCGACCGATTAGCGCATTCTAGCACATTCGCTCATTTGCACGTATAGTATTGCGCAATGGCAACTGCACACACTCCTTTGCGCTCCGAGCCCAAGCTTCCCTTTGCTGTACCTTTCCGTGACTCGGTGACTGGGTCGCTGGACCCATTTCCCACTCTACGAGCGCCGTTACCTACCGCTTGAATCTCACGAAGAAACCAAGTCCCGTAACTTCGAAGTAGAAACAAAGCTAGTCTCCCGCTTGCGTCACCCGCCGACCCCTGTCTTCCGCACCTTGCCGTCGAACCACAACCATCCTATCGACACGGCGTAGAGCTTTCTTCCGCGCGCGTCATGTCACAGTGCAAAGCCCTGCCCAATGCCTTCATATACGCTCGCTCAAGTCCGTCGCTGGATTATTATTGCCCTCTGCCGACTCTAGAAGGATCCATCGCCGCGCCCTCTCTCGTGGACGTCGCTCGCGACCTTTATCTGCAACACACCTGTCACGCCGCTCGTCCTTGGGTTGAAGCTACTGCTTTCGTCAGCGCCACATTCATCGTCGCTAGGCCTCTCTTGCACTGTCCTGGCTGCCGACGAGTGCACGCGGCGTGTACCACCGTCTTACTCGCTACATTCGTCGCTATTGCTTCTGCTACTCCCGGAACGCTTTCGGTCGAGGCAGGCGTCTGGTTTCTGAACACCTACCGATGTGCAGACGTGTTCGTCACCATCATCCTCGCCGTGAGTGAATACTTGCACAACAAGTACATCGATGAAACTCATTTCGTTTGCAGATGTTCGCTGGACCTTGCGACGACCATCCGCTTATGACTTATATGCACGGGATTGACATTACCAACGGCTTCAAGCTATCCACCCTCGGCGTAGTTCAGGCGTACGGCATAGTGGGACTGTCGATAATGTTCGGTTCGCACGAAGAACCGATGATGGCAGCGTGCAACGAAACTGCGACGTACGGCACGGGCGGTTACCCAGCTCACTTGCTTCTTCGCTGGTTCGCCCTGCATCCTTGGGTAGCGCAGTCAAAGTCACGCATTCTACGCGAGATGCTGCGCGTTGCCGACGATCCCTGCCGGGCCACATACTTCGCCTACGGGACGATAGTCCTCTTTACCATTGGCATCCTGATTCTCTTCGGACGTCTGAAGTTGCCTCTGTCTTCCTACATCGTGCTCGCCGTGAATATAGCGACCAAGGGATCCTCCCATATGTGTCGCTCGTTGGGCTGGCTAGACTGGGGAAAGTGCGTTGGATTTGGTATGGGGTGCATGATGCCCTTCGTCGTGAGTACCTTCCCGTCGCACTCGCTTGAGATGATACAAGCTTACACATCACTTGATCAGATAGCTGCTTATTTGATACCCCTGCCTTCTATCTGATACTCTCACGCGCAAGAAGAAGCTAGCTAGGTGGAATGCCTTCCGGTCGTTTCACGATACGTAATTCTTTGTATGGTTTATGCTACAGCAGTTCACAGATTGTTTGCAAGTTCGTATGTACTGTCTAAGATACACGCTCAGCATAGCTCCGGAGAAACTCGTCCTTCTCGAAGCTGTCCATCTGCTCCGGCGTCAACGAGACGAGAACTAATCCTCACAACCGTGCGCGACGATTAGTTTAGGTGCTGCGACACTCGACATGCAGTCCCGCGGGTGACGAATACGGTCGCAACGCTTGCTCGACTTGCCGATTGTGGTACCCCAGTCGAGATCGTATGTGTCGAGTCGCGCCCGCGAATTGATCACAAACCCAGAAGCGAGGAAGTTCTGCCAGTGCCAGCTCGGCCCTGTAGCGCGCACGTCGGTCTTGAGGCGTGCAAAGAGTGGGAGCATGTCGCGCACGTGCTCGTTGGTCGCGCTGGTGTTCCCGGGGTGGTCCGCGGTCGAGGAGCATGATCGTCTCGCCGGATTTGCTCTCAGCGTTGACATGTTTGCACATCGAGGCTTGGCCTTTCCCACACAGTATACGGTACAGGAAGCAAATACGACGCAGAAAGTGGGAGTGTGAGGTTCAATTATATCCTCTGCGATAATCTGCGATTTGGTAGTTTACAGACGTCGTGAGGTGTGTATTACTTTATTTGCAAGCCTGAAATCAACCGCACTATACCCTCACCACTCATTGTCAACATCGTCGGAACAGTCACCGCCTTCAGCGCTCATAGGGAAGTCACAGGGTGAGAAAAGAGCCGGAATCGCACCCGTGCTTCCACAACAGGGAATCCGGCTCCGAGCCAATGGGCCCCTGAGGTGAGATATGGGCGCAGTTGGGCTGTACACGTGTACAATGGTGTTCCCACGCTCACATCGCGCCGGGAGGCGTGATGAAGCTTCTTTTGGCTCCTGCGAATTTAAACCCGCGGCTGCCGGCCAAACAGAGCCAAACTTCCGCCACAGCTTGGCTCCTCGCGCTACTTCGTAAAAACGGCTGATAGACCGCCGACGGTCTCGCGGATATGTCGAACTCGATGCTTACTTTTAAGGAGCGACATGGTCTTACAACGTTACTGCACTTGACTGTCCAGGCCGTGTTAGATCGCACCAGGTACGCCTCGTGTCTGCGGCCCGGCACCCAGATCCTGAGCCAGCTGGACTTTCAGCGAGTCGCCTGGGACTGTACAGCGAGTTGTCAACGAGATAAGGGATGTTATGGACGGCGCGCTGAGGAACATCGCGTCTGAGCATGCACCTGCTAACGGCGACGTGGCGCCTTTGCCGCCAACACCTGTGGCAGCATCCAGCGCAGTGATCGCTCCTAATGGGTACACTGGCGCACAATACTCTGCTCCTGGTGCTTCAGTACAGGCTGTACCAGCATCTTCGTCGTACTCGCCTGTTCCGGTCGTTCATCCGGCACCACTGCCTCCGGCGAGGCAACCGGCTCCGCCAGTCAGTGTTCCTCGGGACGCTCCTGCTCCGTCTCTTCGAGATGTGCCTCTTCTAGACCGGTTTGCCGCCCCTCGAACCCCTGGGCATGTCCCCACTTCGCACGGCAAAAACTCAGGAGACACACCATCGACGTACAGCAGTGCCCCATACGGTCGCCGCCCAAGCAGGTTCGACCAAGGATCCAGTGAATCGGACCATCGGAGACGGGACTCTTCGGCCTCGTCCACATCACGCTGGAATGGTCCCCCTGGCGTGTATGATCGCCCGTCATCTGCTGTGTCGCCTTTGACAAAGCATAATTCGCCACCGACACCTACACCCCGTCACAGCTCTGGCTTTGCTTCGCCAGTCGTCATCAAACGAGAGCCTAAATTCTCGCCCACCCTCATCCCGCGAGAGCCGCCGCTTCCTGATCGTTCTCGCGTCGAAGCGAGTACACCGCGCGCGAATGGTCAGGCATTAGTCCCTCGCTCTACGCCTCGCGCTAGCAGGTTCGACGCTCAGCAGCCAAAATTTGTAAGGCTTGTGTCGGACGAAGTCTGGTCAGCGATATTCCAGTATCTCGCGCCTCGCGAGACTCGTTTCACCCGCGGTCCGAAGTTCGTAGATCTGGTCCGAGCCAGCCATGTCTGTTCGCCGTGGCGTCGTATCATCCTGCACTGCAGCAACCTCTGGTCCACACTTCGCGCCCTGTCGGTTGGGGAACTGGAGCACATCGATGATCTCTTCCAGCGTACAGGCAATGCGCCAGTCGACGTTGACATTGACTTCTTCTCTACCGGACGACTGGACTACAAGAGGTTGGCGACAACCTTGACTCACCACATGCATCACATCCAGAAACTCTCCCTGCGCCTTCATCCCGCGCGCATGGCTGCGTGGTTCTCAATTCAACCTGTGCTGGGTACACGCGCGCCGATGCTGGAGAAACTACTGATCTCATTCCCTGGCGGAGGGGTGGTCCTTCCCATCATGCTGTTCAACATGCACGCGCCAAGGCTGTTCACAGTCAGCGCACATATGCAACTTCTTCCTGCCGGGTGCCCGGCATTCTCTCAGGTAATGCATTTCGCTTCGCTGGACGAAGAGCGCAACCCGCTGGAGGAGGAGACGAGGAGATTGATGGAGATCTGCCCGCAATTGGACTCGCTCACACTCAACGCGCCGCTGCTCGATGCGCCGCTCAACGACGGATACAAAGGATCGAGGGAGTACTTTCGCAGCTTGGAGGAACACTATGGCGGTCGACGACTCTTGAAGCAGCTTCAAGTCATGGACCGTGGTGAGCGCGAGTCGCCTCCGCGGCCTGGAACGGATCGCGAGGCACACAATGGTCCACCGCGTATCCGGCTCGTCGTCCCGACTCTACAGCTCTTCCAGCATATCGACATCCCGACCGTTCACATCGTCCAGGCGTGCAACGACACATTCAAATTCATCAACCGCCGCATGGGGACGATGCGTCATGTCGGGTTCGTCACGTCGATCGAGGGCCAGGATTCGCAGATGGTGCTCATAGACGACGCAAACCGGGCACGCGTCTTTTCGCGCGCGTCTGCCACGTTCTTCAACACGGCACTTCGCAAGACGGACATGTTCAAGGACATCGTATCGCTCGCTATCGGCGACTTCGGCCTCGTCCAGGACTGGACCGAGCTCTTCTCAACGCCGGTGCCATCGCTCGAGACACTCACCATCATCGTCTCGCCACCGCGCACGGTTCCGCCGCAGTTCATCCACGTCTTCGAAGTCGCAAAGACCAACCGGTGGTCGTGCGCGTCGCTTCGCGGGCTGCGCTTCAGCGCCAAGGAGCCTCTGATCGACCTCGGGCCGCCGAACGGTTCACCGTTGACGATCTCTGCTTCTGCCGCCCTGGTCTTCTTGCGTCGCGGGCTTCTACTTCGCACGTCTCAATTGCCCGAGCTCTTCTTGGATGGGGTTGTGTTTGCAGAGGGCGGGGCCGGACCGGAGGTCGAAGAGCTCAAACAGTCGGTCTCCCGGCTCGTGCTGAGGCGTTGAGTCAACTCGTTGGAGTTCACCAAGTCCTGGAGCTACGACATCGGTGCGTACCCTTCCGCTTCCTTCTGCTACCGTGTCTGAGTCCCAGCGCATAGGGTTCGTCTCATATAAACGGTGTACATATAATGATCCGGTGCCGCCGCGTGAGGATGCAGATCCGAACTCGAGGTTTTACAAGTTCCCGATATCGATATGCAAACTTCGTTCCAGACAAGGTAGATTTGCCGTAAACGCGTCTTCCCCAAGCATGGGGTTGCAGTGGCTTTTCGCGGCTCCTTTCTGTCAATCGTGCACGAGCAAATAGCCGCAAATCCCGGTACCGGACCCGTTTCCGACTACGCGCCTCGTCGTCCGGAATCACCTTCCCAAGATCACTCGTTCAATGAGATTTCCAGGCCTTTGCTGACCGTTGTACTTGCAGATTATCAGGTATTACGCTCCGCGGCTATTTTAAGGTCGCCTGCTCGTGCGCTCCGCACAGCCTGGGTAAGATAGACAGCCGCTGTCGTCAGCAACGATTCACAGCATGCCACATCGCAAACCGGCGCACCGATACCGGGTCTGAAGCGCGTGGCGAAGAAGCCTGCAAGACGCATGGTACGGTCTCCGGATACTCTATATATAAAGCTCCCCGTATGGTGGTGGTGAGTCCCTCGCTCCATCCCCCCATTGCACGATGCGGACGACAACGACTGTGACGGCTCTTGCTGCGCTGGCGGGCGTAAACGCTGTACGCCACTCGGATAACAAGGTTTCGCTTGCAGCGCGCAAGATTGCACCGGTGAGCCGGCGCGCGCGGCTTGCAGTGTCCGCGTCGGAGGTGCCGCTGCTCGATTACTTCAACGGTACCGACCTGCAGTATGTCTTCGTACTTCTACTTGCCGTATACGATGCCTAATAGACGACTCACAGGTGGTTTGGAGACATTACGGGTATGTAATTGAGCATTCCAGTACGGAGCTTCAGAGTCTTACGACACTATAGTGGGAACGCCTCCACAGACTTTCTCTGTTGTCTTCGACACGGGCAGCACAACGCTCGAAATTCCAGGTTCGTCATCTATCATACACTCTCAGACACGTGACTGACGCGGACGCGCTTCAGGGACCGCATGCGGCAAGGCGTGCAGCAATCAGCGCCAGTTCAACTCGTCGCGCTCCTCGACGTTTGTCGATGGAGGACGAACTTCGACGATCACTTTCGGCACTGGTGTCGGCGTCGACCCCGTCATTGGGAACAACTGGCAGTTGTCGCTCCGCTCTGCGACGGACACTGTCGCTGTCGGCGGTATCTCCATTCCGCGCATAAGTTTCTTCCAGATCACCAACCAGACCCCAACGTTCCTTCCCGATCCGTTCGACGGGATTATGGGTATGGGCGCGACTGCGCAAGGATGGTTCGCCGGCGCCATCGCGCAGGGACTTCCCTGTACGTCGTCTCATCGCATATAACAACCATTCTGGAGAAGCTAATCGTCACACTCTGTCTCTAAAGCAATGTTTGGAATGTTCTTCACGCACCAGAACGAGGGCGGCGCTGAGCTCACTCTCGGTGGCGCGGACACGACCAAGTTCACCCAGCCGCTCAAGTTCTCGCCGCAGGCTTCCACTGGGAGCACGTGGCAGCTCACCTCGCCTGGCATCTTCGTGAACGGAAAGACGAGCAGCACGCTCAACGTTCGGAGGACGATCATCTTCGACTCTGGCACTTCGAACATCCTCTTCCCGCAGGCCACGGCGAATGTGCGTACTCTCTTTCTCTCTCTACCATTCCTATCGTATTGGCTGCTGACTTCCGACTCCAGGCCATGCACGCACTCATTTCTCCTAACATCACCGCCAACGCAGCCGAGCCGGGCACCTTCGGTCTTCCATGCTCGCAAATCGCATCCCTCCCTGCGGTCATCGACATCACTTTCGCCGGCGCCGCTGGCCAGCCTGCGTTCAACTTGACGATTCCCAGCAGCGAGCTCAGCGTTGGGCCATTCAAGAGCAACCCTTCGCAGTGCCAGACGCTGATCAACGTATCTGAGGGCTTCACGCTCGTCGGTGCGAGTCTGCTCAAGCATTACTACAGCGTGTGGGATGTTGGTGGCAGGAGGTTGGGTTTCTCGCCCACTGCGTTCTGAGGACTCCGTGGCACTGTATACCTGCAAAAAATACCAAACTGCTTTGCGGTCATGCTATGAGGTTGTATGGTCTATGAGATGGGTATTAGGCCGCGGCGGGGAATCGTATGGTACAGTCTATGCGTACAAAACAACAAAAGCCCAAGACTCAAGGTATTCTCCCGATTACAGCACTACGCGCTCTTCTTCTCCTCGGAGATGGTGAGGCTCTCGACGCTCGTAACGGCAGTTTCGACGTCGCCCACCTCGCTCGCGCTCTCGCTGCCCACAAGACTGCTCTCGCCGCTACTCTCCTCCGCGTCCTCCGCGACGGCAAACTCGAGCGCGCTGAGCACGTCGCGCTGCAAGTCCTCGACGTCCTCGACCCCGACGCTGAGACGTATCATCCCGTCGCTGATCCCCAGACGCGCGCGCTGCTCGGGCGGCACGGACGCGTGGGTCATCACAGCCGGCGCCTCTGCAAGACTCTCCACGCCGCCGAGCGACTCTGCGAGCGCGAATAAGCGCAGGTGCGAGAGGAAGCGACGTGTTTGGCGTTCGCCGCCGCGCAGCCAGAAGGAGACGACGCCGCCGAACGGGACGCCTTTCGTGAAAGCCTGGGAGCGCAGGAGCTTGGACCCGCCCTCAGACGCGGCGATGACTGCGCGGGCACGCTCGTGGTAGGGCGAGGATGCGAGACCGGGGTACGCGACGCGCTCGACGTGCGGGGAGGCTTCGAGTGCCGCTGCGAGCGCGAGTGCGGACGTGCCGTGTGCCGCCATGCGCAGGTGCAGCGTCTTTGCGCCGCGTTGAAGGAGCCACGCATCGTGCGCGCTGGGAACCGCCCCGAACGCGTTCTGGATGAACTTGGCGCGTTCGTATATTGCGTCCGTGCGCGACGTGGAAGGGAAGACGAGCGCGCCCATGACGACGTCGCTGTGGCCGTTAATATACTTAGTCATGCTGTGCAGCACGATGTCGGCGCCCATCTTCAGCGGCGACGCATAGAACGGCGAGAGGAAGGTGTTGTCGACCAGGATGAGCGGCTTAGCCTCGGTACTCTGCGCGAGACTGACGAGACGAGGCAGGTCGACAAGACGCAACGTAGGGTTCGTGGGAGACTCGACCCATATGAGCTTCGTGTCTGGCCGTATGGCAGAGGTGATCTCAGAGTCGGAGGCGTTGGCGAGGTCGACGAAATCGACGGCAAGGCCCTGGACCTCGGCCGCGACGCGTCGCATGTAGCGGTTCGTGCCCCCGTACACGTCGTCGATGCTCAATACGTGCGCTCCAGGCCCGAGAGATTGGAGAAGAGAGGCAGTCGCCGCAGAGCCAGAGGCGAATGTGAGTGCGCGTGCGCCGCCCGACTCGATGCTCGCCAGCAGAGTCTCGAGCGCGCGCCGGTTGGGGTTGTCCGACCGCGAGTAATCAAAGCCCTGAACAATATATTAGCAACAAGATACAGCGTAAGCCATGCGCCGCAGCCGTGAGAATGAGTGCAACATTCCAGTCCGTTGCGGTTCGCGTTGTTCTCCAACGCAGATCTCTGTCGCCGCGGATGGCAGACTTCGCCGCGATTACGGGCTAGGATCGCGACCTGTGCGACTGGGGCGCATGGGGCACAAATTTGAGCTCACCTTATAAACTCCTGGTGCGTCCTGCTTGAATGTCGTGCTGAGGGACATTGGCGGGATCACAGCGCCCGTAACTGGGTCAGGCTCGGACCCAACATGAATAAGACGCGTTCCAAAACCATCCTGAGCGTGTGCGGTCATGGCTGATGTGCGAGTGGGTGGTGGTTTCGATATGAGCTGGCCCTCGGCGTGTTGGTTTGCTGGCCGGCCTTATAGCGTCGCGCACCGAGCACGCCATCTGCTGACACAATCAGGCATGGTCCGAGCCAGCGCGATCCGTGACCTGTTCTCCTCATCTCCTGCTGGACCGTTACGAGACGGAAGTCAGCAGTCACTTCGAATCGGCCCTGCAGCTGGTCTGATTGAGAATTCGGATTTTAGGTACGTGGGAGCGAGGAGAAGTTGCAATTTCGGCCCGGCGCGCGACAGCTGTCTGAGCGTCTCCACCTCTCAAGAAGATCCGGTCAGGGTTTCGTCGAGTCATTCAACATGTACAAGTCCCGCTGGTGGCTCACAAACACGATGTGGCAGCATTGGCGCTGCGATGGCGAGCTCTTGCGCTCTCCCACGACCAGGTGACTCCCAGTCACGTAATCTTAATTCAGTCCGGCGTCTCGTGTTCATTCGAAATGTATCATAGCTCTGGTCCCCACCTGTTGCAGCCGACTGTATATTTTGATCACCTCCGATAGTGGAGACCCGGCCTATTTCCCCTTGCAAGCGGCGTGCTCGGGCAGCAAATAAACAGTACTGTGGGAACATGCCGCTTTGCTCAAGAACCTCCGTCGACGCCCTTAGCCGTTCAGAACTGAGAGCAACGTCATAGAAGTCCAGAACCAGGGTCGACTGACTCCTTTGCAAATGTACCGAACCAACAGTCTGGGGAACAACACTCAACCGAGTCAACGTCTGGGAGGCCCAACATGTCACTGTAACACTGTCAGTGCTTATCTAGCACTGTGTATCCCAGCTGAAATGGTCCACATGCGGCTCCGACGGGGACTCCGAGGAGCTAAGGCAGCAGCGGTAGATTGAATAGGCAGAAGTACGTATGTACGTACAGTACTACCGATTTGTATTGACTGACAGAGAGGGTACACCCCTCTCGGCTTTTGTGGCAGACTGCAATTACCTCCGCCCGTGAGTCTCGACGTGGCTTCTTGGCTCGTGACAGCCATTGACGGCGATGCGTACATGTCGCACTTCTGTCGCTGGCGTTAAACAGGTGTCTGTTCCTGTTAGATAATCACACACCCTAAGGAACTTATCAGCGCTAGTGATAGACCGAAGTCTCTGTTCGCGGCTTCCCTTCAACTTGAAGTTGAGCTTCGATTTGCACTAGTACCCGAATAATGAATTCGAAGGAGCGTCACACCACCACCTCCATTTATGCAGTGAACTGGAAATATGATCCTAAACAGTGATCAACATGTGAGCGGTGCAACTGCCCTGGACGGCGCCAGTCAAGTTTGTTGCACTATGCCTTTCCCGGTAGTGCCGACAGCGTGCTTCGAGGCGGAGGTTCTTATCATTGCTTCGATCGACGCCTAGGAATGGTTGCGAGTTGCGAGGAGGTGTCGAAGCTGCTGTAGGGTTATCTCGATGAAATATTCCCTTCAATTGCCGCTCCTGGGCGCCCCGCGCTCTGGAGATCATAACAGCGACTGTTGCGCATGATCGCTGTTTGCCAGCCCGGGACTCGTAACAGTAAACAGTACTAGTTCAAACGGGGAGTCTCTCTTGTCATGGCATACCTGCGCATCCTCCGCCGATGGACGTTGCACGGGAGAGTGACTGATTTGCAGAACTGTTTACGCCGAGATCTGGGACGTCGCAACCGTCAGGCGGTTTAGACAAATGCAACCTCAAATCGTACCAGAAAGAAGTGATCGTGCAGCCCCAATACGGATCCGTCGACGCACCTCCTTATTGTCTTACTTCGGATAAGAGAGGCGTGTCACGCTTAAGTTGGGCAACCCTTATGCTAAGATTTCGCAAGAGGGTCCTAGCGCCGGAAGCAAAGCGCACTTTCCGCACGTGATGTTGTTCTCATATCCCCTTTCAAGGAACAGCGTGGCGCAACGGGGGTATGCGACCAGGTGTTGGCTCACACCTGACTGGCCCTCTCGTTCGACCCTCTCACCTCCGAGTGAGATCGAGAGAGGACTCGCAGTCAGACGGCTTCGACGGCTCGGGCACCAATCTGTATCCGACTATGGCTATAGTGAAGCGGTCAAAAGCGCACCAGATCGAAGCTGTGTGAGCCAGTTCCACCTATCCACCTATGCATTTTATCTTCCCTCCGGTATGAATCCTGAGTTGAGTACCTAGATATCCCTCGGCGCGCTCTGGACCGACTCTACTAGACGCGTGGCTTTCCCCACCCTCCCGCCGTCTTTATGCCCACCGAACCCCGCGTATCACTCCCACAGAAGGATGAGGAGACGTCGTACTGCGCTTTTGATGGGCCTGGCACCTGAGCTCAGCCAAGAGCACGAGAGTCGACGATAGAGCGGGGGAAGCGTATTCCTCGGCGACGGGCGGGGGAGCGGTCTCTACACATAGTCTGACCATCCCCCTAGAAACAGCGTATCACGCGAAGTTAAGTCTTTATGTCTTCAATATTTGTGAGGAAGACTCTCGGAGAGCTAGAGTCGACTCTCAGAAAACTACAACGACTTGCGTCGTGAACCGTCTCGCCCTCACGATCCCGAGGCAGATCCGCACTGTGACGTCCGTACTCACCGGTACCCCTGCCACGTCAACCACTCCACGACGTATAAAAGTCCTCTCGAGAATGATTCACTGAGAGCAATTACACGATGCGCATCTCCTTCGTCCTTCCTATTGTCCTCGCGGCTCTCGTTGCCTCTGCGCCAAGCCCAAGTCCCGATTTGCCCGAGCCGTGCGGCGAGCTCGGACCCGAATGGGGCGGCTGCTGGTGGGACTCGCACTGTCTCCTCGTCTGCGTCTGAAGGTGCGCAGATTATGAGTCCGTCGTAAGGTCATGAGTGTTAACTCATTGCAGGCTTTTGAGATCGTATACGATGCAAATACGATGCTCGCTGTGCAACTAATGTGGAACGGATGATACTGTTGAGCCTATGATCATGCTGGAATCTGGTAGATGTT
>KV426019.1:0-132606 GCA_001632375.1 Exidia glandulosa HHB12029
CGTAGCGCAACGAGATGGAGACTGACGGGGCCGTCATAGAGAATAGGTCGCCAGAGAACGATGTGATCTGGACATATATCAATATTCTGCAATATTCTGCAGCTTAGCCGTCGCTGTGGTCAACGTACGCTCTTAACGAGGCTCATCCAGGAGCTGCGTTGCGCTGGGCGACGGTCAGCCACCGCACAGGGCGTCCAGCACGAAATCCAGACCTGCAGGAACGGCGCTGGCTTCTTCCTTTGGCGTCGAGGTCATCGTGCAGGGTATTTGCGAGTTGTGAGTGAGCTGGTATCGGGTTAAGATGAAATGACGGAGTCGGCTCGGTTGCGCCGACTTCAAGAACGCGGATCCGCGCGGTGGCTCTACGCAGTAAATTCTAACCGTGCATCTCAAATTTTCAGAAAGATTTGCACATCAGGTCGAGGAAGTACTGTACGTATGGTACAGTCATACTGGAGAAAACCCATATGCCATTGATCGTATGTTATGACTTCAGTGATCCGCAACGAACCCTCCCCTCACGTCGTATGATGTAAAGCTTTTACAGCGACAGGACGTGCGCGTTAACGAGGAAAGGAGCAAGTCGTGAGGCCGCATGAGATTGAAGTTGGCGGTGTTGTTCGCTGCGCGGCTCTCGAACGTGAGCTGTGTCCGAGCCCATCGACGCGAATCCGGCGCACCTCACCCTTCGCGCCGGAACACACGCTCCTGCGACGCAACTTGGACGGCCTTCTGCCAGTAGCCCGTGCCCGCGAGAGCGCTACTATCCGCCCATGCTGTGGCAAAGTCGTCAATGTTGGGCCTGCGGTAGATGGCCGATGACGAGGAGTCCGTTGAGCTCGACATTCCATTGGCTGAGCTTCTCCTGCTTCACGCACGTCCAGGCGAGGCCGTGATAGCTCAGTCCGGATGGGTGCGGTGGGTCGATTGGCAGCGTGAGGTTGCTACATAGGTGCGGTTGTTGGGCAGTGTGCGCGTCGCATGGCCAGTCTTGTCGAACGTGTAGATGCTCGTACGCGAGAGCCCAGTAATACACAACGACAGCGAAAAATCACCGAGCATGGATAGCACGAGAGAAATGACGACGATGCCGTTGTTGCGTGAATTTGAGGGCGAGTAGAAGTGCCTTGCTGATGACGATGTGGAGGTCAAAAGAGTTGTCAATGGTAGCCGAAGCGAGTATTGCAGGGAATGCCGGATATCGTTTAGTAAGTACGCCGCGGGCATCTGAAGTGGCTCTCGTAGACTGGGAGTCGTGACGAGTGTCGAATGCTTCAGAAGCTACATGTCTTGCACATTATGGGAAATGTCCTCGTGCATCTCGACAAGCAGAGCGAGCGAGACGAATCTGGCCTCCTCGGTCACGTCTATATCGGGCAGCCAGCGGGCTGGCAGGTCCACGGGTAGAATTTTGCGACCTGGAGGCTGGAGCGTGCACTGACTCGGAGCCGCGGCGAGCAGTCGTGCAACCGTGTTAAGGAGGCCGACGCGCGACACGGCGTCATCGTGGATGCGAGAGCAGCGAGTCGGTGCAAGCAAGTGTCCTCGGCTGCATCGCCACAAAGCACTCCTCGACACTCTCCCGTGTACCCCGAGTACGACTCTCGTCCCATGCACACCACAAGCCTCGCGCCCAACAAGTCCCAGCCCGACTCCATTCCCGCCTCCGGGCTATCCTTCGCCGACATGACCTCGCGCGTCCGACGACCGAACAAGTCTCGCTCCCGTGCCCAGTCTAAAGCCTCGCCTGCTCACAACACGCCGTCTGGCGACCCGCACAAGATCCCAAAGTCCACAGCGCGCTTGCTCGATTGGTGTCCCACTGCAAGACGCGCCGTATGCACCAGAACGCGACAAGACGCGCCAGCTTCACACCGACCGAATTCTACTTCACGTACTGGTAAGCCGTTCAGTTCTCGACGCATCGCTAACTAACCAGACGCTCCAGACTCACGCCTTACCCGATGAAACGCGTTACATTCACGCTCACCAAAGAACTCGACCGAATTCTACTTCAGGCGCGCCAGATTCATACCAACCGCGCCCACGACGCGCCAGATTCACACCATACCCGATGATACGCGTCACATCCCCGCTCACCGAAGAACTCGACCGAATCTTATGGATGGAGCAAATCGTATGGTTAGTTCTCGTCTCCGCGGCAATACAATGTGCTAACCTTTCATACCAGACAGCGCCCGCGACGCGCCAGATTCACACCATACCCGAACGCGACCTCGACCGAATTCTACTTCACGTGGTGGTAAACCGTTCAGTTCTCGACGCGGCGCTGACTGACCAGACGCGCCAGATTCACACCATACCCGACAAAACGCGACGACTGCGACCCGATTTCGGCGTACCAGATGGATGGAGTGAATATGAATCCCATGGTCAGATCTCTCCTCGGCAGCGGGAATACAATGTACTGACCAGACTGCGCCAGATTCACACCATACCCGACAAAACGCGTTACATCTACGCTCACCGAAGACCTCGACCGAATTCTACTTCAGGCGCTGGACAACTGCGAAGCGGGCGTCGAGCAAATCCACCGCAGACTGGTTAGTTCTCGCCGCGGCCATGGAAATACAGTGTACTGACCGGACTGCGCCAGATTCATACCATACCGCGCTCACGACGCGCCAGATCCACACTATACCCAAACGCGACCTCGACCGAACTCTACTTCATCTGCTGAATGCCTCGAG
Source organism: Exidia glandulosa HHB12029 (assembly GCA_001632375.1). Taxonomy (NCBI): domain Eukaryota; kingdom Fungi; phylum Basidiomycota; class Agaricomycetes; order Auriculariales; family Exidiaceae; genus Exidia; species Exidia glandulosa. Next base: position 2,712 of record KV426019.1, read on the forward strand.
TGCACATGGACACGGTAAGCTTCGATGCGGCACCGCATACGATGGACTGACCAGATGCGCCATAGCCGACGAAACGCGTCAGATCGACACCATATCGCCGCGCTTCGGTGGACGACCCCGACCTCGTTCCGTCAGCTCGCGTGCGCTGGACAACTCCACAGAAGACGTCCCGGGAGACGCCTCAGGTCGACCTTGACCTCGACCTCGACCGAATTCTACTTCATTCTTCGCACAGCGCGTATCGCAAGACGCGCCGGATCCGGACGCTCGCTCGACAGCGGGAAGTACGACTTGGTAAGTACATCCGAATCGGCTCGTCTACGCGTCTTATCCTGATTCTGAATGATGTTAGGCTTTTCCAAGCGCAGAGTGAAGCGCGCACCTTTCCTTGAACATGCGTCGGGCCGACTCGTTGAGTGCAACGTTGTGCGACAAGACGCGCCAGATCCACACCATACCGAGAATCGACCTCGACCGAATTCTACTTAACGTGCCGGTAAGCCGTTCAGTCCTCGGCGCGGCGCCGACTGACCAGACATGCCAGATCCACACCATACCTGACGAAACGCGTCAGATCCACACCATACCCGACGATACGCGTCACACATCCACGCTCACCGACGACTGCGACCGAATTTCCGCGTATCAGATGCATGGAGCAAATACGAATCGCATGGTTAGTTCTCGCCAGCAGGAATTCAATGAGCTAACCTGTCATACCAGACCGCGCCCGCGACGCGCCAGATCCACACCATACCCGAATGCGACCTCGACCAAATTCTACTTCGACCTTCGCATAACACGTACCGCGGGACGCCCCCGGGCTGGCAATCCGTGACTCGCCCGACAACTGGAAATACGACGTACGAGGCGGCGACTGCGCGCGTACGACTCGGTGAGCACATTAGATTGGTCGTCTACGCGCGAATTCTGATTCTGAATGATATCCAGGGGCAGAGTCGAAGCGCGCACCTTTGGGTAGGGCCGACTCGGTGAGTGCTTCGCATCCTCCTCGCGTCTCCATACCGTCATATACTGAATGCAAATGTTATTCAGTACGCCCACGCCAAGTTTGAAGCACGTACCTTTCGATGTTGGCTGGAAGCGTGGACCTGGAACCGGAAATCCCGCCGAACGTACTTGCACTCGGTGAGTACATTCTTTCCGCACACTCATGTCGAGCACTGAATTGGCATGATGTTAGGCACATGCACGCGAACCGTAAAGCGCGCACGGTGTGTATCCGGCGATGTGCACGCAGTGTCCCGGTTGGACCGAATGCTCAGTATGTCCCCTTCGCGTCACCCCGTCGTTGCGCAACGTCGAGTACTGAATCATATTACAGTCAGTAATGTCCATGCGCGCTTTCGAGAGTGCACCTATCGCCGTCATCGCCCTGGAGATTCCACCTGCCGCGGACCGAGCAACGTACGCATAGCCGTGACGCGAGTTTCCTCCCCTTCGCGACGTCGGGTACTGATTCAGTTTTATATCAGGAACAGTCAAGTCAAGTTTGGACAACGCACGCGTCTTCGTTATGCCGCTGCAAATCCCAACTCTTGCCATCGTCGCGCGTCGAAGCTTGGCTTTGCGCGAGTCACTCCCGGGACCCACACGAGATCTACAAGTCCAACAAGCGCTTGCTACCAGCGAGGAAAGGTCAGTGTATCGCGTCAGACCGGATCCGACGACTCAGGATTCATTTGCAGAGGTTTGCAGAGGTAGCGCTGTCTTGTCACCCGCACAAGATTTCAAACGATTGCTCGTGTATCCGCGGTCGGCTTCGAGTGGTCAGTATCGCATTGTCCTTTCCTTCCGATGCAAGCTACTCACGGGCTCGTTTCCAGACGACTCAAGACCGGGGTTGACGTCGCAGAGCTCGGCAGGCTTGCCGTTCGGTCCATTGTGAGCACTTTCGTTCGGGTCATCCGAGTTCTAACTGATTCGTCGATTAGACGTCACTTCTTGGTCGAACGGGATGCTTTGTCCACGTCGATGCCGCGCTCTGAAGACGTCCGAGCGTTCACGTCAACTCGCGGCCAACGTCAACACTCGAGGCACGACGTCACGACAGCGCGTCAACGACGGTGTACACTCAGATCAACGCACACGAGCTCAAGTCACGGTCTCGGCCGCAGTGCAGTGCATGCGGACAACGTCAAGACGGCACTCGCGCGCGCGACACGACCGTGAAGCGCTGCGGCTACAATGTCGGAGGGGCGGTGTATGTTACCCTCGCGTGCGCACTTCGCGCTCGACGCTGACGCTCTCGTTTCAGGTCGCTCTGTACGCGGACGACGGTCAGAGCCCCTATGCAGAATCCGGACGTTGCGCTCGAGCCCCTAAAGCGCGCCGCGGCCGTCGAGGAAAGCATTGCGAGTAGGAATCCACGGACAAGCGCCAGCCTCGCCGGGCCTCCGAGCGCGACTGCGACGTCGCTCCCGCGGTAACTACTTAACGTACCTTCCCGGCCGCGCAGAGTCGACGTCGTCGGAGCTGCCGAGAGTGGTCAGCAGTCAAGCGTCAGCCGCGGACGAGTGTACATACCGCTCCCCATCGATAGATAATACAACTCGCTTCTGCGCCAACTGCACTATCAGGGAGAACGTCAGCGGTACCTCTCTGAGTGAAAGGGAGAACTTCCAGAAGCACGATACGAAGTTTGTGAGCGCTATTCGGGCTCTGGATCTGCGTGAGTAATATTATGAGACAGCCAGAGGCCAGCGCTATAGGGTGATAGGAAGGAATAGATGCACCCACGCGATAGGCAAGTCTTGCGGGGTGTGTTGAAGATGTTCGGGTTCTGGACTTGCATCTGGAAGAAGGTAAGCGACGATCAGGGAATGAAAGCGTACGGGGACTGGTAATGGTGCGTGCAAGCGCCGGTGCCGAGAATGAGCGCAAAAGGAGGACACGGGGAGACGCTCACGAGTACTTCATCGACAGCGACAACACCGCGGTTGCGTCAGATAGCAAGTCCAGCGATTGACAATAGTGCGGAGAGCGTGGGAGACAGTGAGGACGAAGCCGATGAGGATGAGGGAGAAGAGGGCACTGGGGCCTGATGTCAAAACCGTCGTTCGCAGCGGGGCCCTTATATACCTTTCACAGCGCGTCCTCCGGCACGGTGGCAGCGATCATCGTGCCACTCACGCAAATCTACATTGAATAGCGCTCTGAGTCATATGCGTAGTGCATCACAAAGGGAAGGCGGGCGAGATGACGTGCAGCGGCGGCGTTCTCTCGGCACCCGATCCTCCTCCTCCCGCTCGCCGCAACCGCTCCCAGCACTTTCCCCTTCCCTCTCACCCCTGGAGAGCAGAGGTAATTACGTAATGTATTGATCCCGAGGCGCTATAGGGGGTGGGAGGGCAGGATAGGGGTCCAGGTAGGGGAGGAGGACGTATCCTCCGCCGCTCTCTCACGCGCTGCGTACGCATTCCGCACTGCTATCACATCACAGAAGCACGGCCTGATGGGGCCGTTGAATGTGATCTACGAGTGGTATGGAGGTTCCAGAGGAAAAGGTCGGTTTCGACTTGAACTGTATATTCCGCTCTCCCGCCCCAATCACGAGCTCTTCATCGCCCTAGCAGCGTGCCAAGTGGGTTTAGGAAGATGTATGCAGTGGTGCCATGCTGAATCCGATGCGATACGTCCATGAGACCGCACTGTAATGTTATACTTTGCCGCTTCATCCGCGCTCTTCCCGCTGCTCCCCGTTTGAGAAGCTGCGCATCTGCGTGGGCCCTGCTAACTAGAGCACGGAGCCGGATAGACTCTCTAGAAGTACATACAGACTGCATGTAGTGTGGCAAGTACTGGATTGAGTTCTGCGAGGATCGGAGTCTCGACTGGACGGTTCAACGACACTGCTGTGTCTCCTGAGCGTGCAGGTTCATATACTAATGCCGTCGCATCCCAAGATAAGGGATACCAAGTGATTACTTGAGCTCTCGCACTGTGCAGATTGTTACCGCAGAAGTGTGACTATCACCACTAGGGTTCTGTCAACTCAACGGACGGACACTATCTCAGGGAGGGTATCAGGGCAAATTGCAAGCGCTGATTATGCTGGTTACAAGATCCATTCACGCATATTGATGTGCAGGTCTCTTGGGAGGTACTGTCTACTGGGTCGAGACCACAGAAGCAGTGCTGGTCACCGTTCACACACGCTGAGAGTGTATGTTGCCTGAGCTGTAGAGCGAGCCTAAGAAAGTAGAAGCGTGTACAAGTCAATTCCAAAGCTCACGAGCGCGAGTGGCTGGCTGTAAACTAAGCTACTAAGTCGCGGGCCGTGCGTTGCAACAAGACTTCTGCAGAAGAGCGAGAACGTAAAACTGATATTTCTGACGAGTCCATGCGGTATATCTAGAGGCTGAGCATGCAGACAGACAGACGGAACATGACAGGGCTTCGGAGCGAACAGATGTAGTGAGAAATTCGGGACATGAGGGCCGACTACTAAACTAGATATCAGACAACGATTTGCAGCTGTCTGAGAAGCTCAAAAGACTGCAGGAGCATCCAAATCTGTCCAGTAAACACGTTCAACTGAGGCCGCACAGGGAAGGAACGATTAGGCTAGTGGAACCAACTGGTTTCTGCCAACTATCCGCTACGGCTCACAACGTTTCGGAGATGCGGAATAACCTTGCACCAGCAGCGCGAGTAGAATGATACACAGGAACACGTTTGCGGGACATGTGGGAGAGGGCAGAGGACAAGCGAGACGGTGTGCAGATTGGAAACGGGTCGCGATAGGGGGTGGACCCAATCACATGTGTGTAACTAGCGCGGTGGCCTGGGCAATGTCCTCGATTACGCAATTATTCCGAGCTATGCCACGAGCTCCGGAGTGCGCTGGACGTTGAGATATCGCGAATACGAAGGTGAGGAAATAGGCTGTCGACATGTATGAGTGGCTGTGTTGACAGCGCCGATCATGCCTAATCCGGATGTTGTACACTTCGCAGCGTCGCCCAGTACGCAGCACGTCAATATACACTGTACGGGGCATTGAGTCCAAACTCATAATGCTCCAGACATTGCTCATATTCTGAAGGCTGTAAAATCATAGAATCGACACATAGTGGGTTCAGAAGCAGGCACATAGATTAAGTACATCTTAGGATGCTTCCGTGCTTTCAAGAGGGCCAGGGCTTGTACTTGGAGCTATTTTCCTCAGGGCCCGAGAATTGCTGCTCATTATCGCGAGTCATGGGCTCGGAAATCTCTTCACTAAGCCGGCAAAGCACAACTCGCATTCTGAGAGCGGCAAAATCACAGAATTCACGAGTACAAGCTTCAAAATTGCACATCACAGAACCATCCTCCCAACAGAGGTTCCCATACACTGACTGCCCACCTGATTGCCGCCTTCACATCATACAAAAGCGATGCTTGCATCCGACGAGAACCGGAACTGCGGTAAATTCCGCATCTTGTCTTCTCGCTCCTACCATTGCTCATGCACGTGCACCCCCTCCGACCATTTGGCCCAGCTTCTTTCTCTCTCACCATTCTCGCTTAGCATACGGCTTTACCACTGTCCGCTGCTGGTCAATCCCGGGCTGAGTGTCCTACCTGCTGGTGGTCGTACAAATGGTGCGTCTGAGTGCCCTGTCCTTGCTCCCCATCCTGGTGCCCTGAATCTCGGATTCCTCTTACTGCTCCATGCGCTGTGTCGCTCATTTCCTCCGTCCACGCTCCGCCCTGCATTCCTGAGTGCCCCCATCTTTTGTTTTCTACTCGGGCCGAGCTTGCCTGTGAAACACGTCCTCATAGTCTAGATCGCTCCTAGCGCTATGCCATTACGTTCCTTCCTGCATAGCCACTGCATGATATTCCCAACCGTCCACATAGCACGACTCCGCCGTTCACTGTACGATCTCTGCGCGAGATTGCCTGTCTTGCTGTACACCCCCATTTCCGTCCAGTCGCAATTTTACGGAATCAGAATATCACTTGAGTTGCGGATACTACGCTCCGGACGTCTGTATGCAACATGAAACCGAATCAACTGCGACACTCAATGGAAGAAGCTGGGAAGACGGTGTACTTAGCCACAATTGAGTTATCCGGCGAGAGAACCGCCCAAGTCATACAACCCCGTGCCGAGGGCATAGAACGGGCTGTGGACTGCATGATCAGTGCATTGAATTGCTACGAGCATACCTAGACTCTGGGAGAGGAGACGAAAGGCACATTTCGAGCTCTCAGGAGACAAGAGATCAGGTGAGAATGCCTGAACGACGCTCCAGCAGATAAGAGATCAGCTGAGAATGCTTGAATGACGCGCCAGCGGACAACACGGCGACAACCACCCGAGTTGCGGCAAGAGAAGCCTGCACGGCGATCAGCGCGCCAAGCGTCCCAAAGGGTATAAAAGGCCTCTCGAATGAACTCTCAGCTCTCCACTTCTCTCCGTATTCTCAGCCATTGCGTCGTTATTGCTAACCTGCCCCTCCGCGGAGGGGCCCTTACGTATTTTGTATGGAGCGGGCCATCCCGCATGGGAGAAATTATGATCGTGTAAATTGAAGGGGACGAAACCTCGTCGAGATAGTCGATTTTCATGTATTTTTGTGCAATCTCATTGGTCAACTCATTCCCCGGATCGGACGCGACTCGACTCGGAGCAAACACAACTTCCATTCAACACGTCGTATGTACACGCAGCGACCTCGATCTTGCTCTTCTCCCGCGCGGCGAGGTCAAAGTCGCCCGTGCGGATGCCCTGCGAGACCAATTGCCAGAGCTTGCGCGTCTCGAGCTCAGCCATATCGTCGATGGGCCCGACGGTGACCTCCTCCTTGGGCGGCGTCACGTCAAGCCACGGGTCCGCGCCGCCGACCTTCTTGCCCTTGGCGTCCCACTGGCCCTCGAACGTCGACGTCGCGCCGCGCTGGCCGCCGTTCGGCTCGAGCGTCGCCTTGAAGGTGTGCGACTTGCCGGAGAAGTAGCCCCGGCCCTTGTACTCGATCGTGGAGAGCCAGCCCGTCGAGCTCTGGATGTAGGACGTCTCCATGAGCTCGATGTACGGGCTGCCGTACAGGATGCCGTCGATGCGGAGCTTGGGCAGCGTGATGAGGTACTGCTCCTGCGCGCCACCGGGCAGCGCAAGTGTCAGCATCGCGTGTCCGACCTGCTTCACTGCGGGAATCGTCAGCTGCTATGTGAAGCACGAAGCAAAACACGCACCGATGATGCTACCCGACGAGAAGGACGTGCGCTGTGCAGAGTGGCCCTGTAGTGTCAGACCCTTTGCGGCGTTGCGTATCCAGAAAGCGGTAATGGGCGGATGGTGCGAGACCTGCTCGACGAACAGCACGCTCTTCCCGCGCCCGTTCTTGTCCGGCCAGTAACCACGAAATGTTCTGCATGGGGAATGAGCCATCGAGATCGAAATGATAGTTTCTGCACTCACTCGCCGAGGACAGGGTTGAGCGGCCTGCGGTCATGTGCTCAGCATGTCTGGACGAAAGTGGCGGCACTGGTGCGCACTTCTTCTCGGAGCCCATCGACTCGTTCCGGCTCGTGTACTGCGCTGGCATTAGATGCGAAAGTCTGTAGTATGGGTTCTTACCTGGCTCTTGAGTGTGGAGAGGAACCAGAGCAGAACTGCCTCTGCGCGCGCCTCGGGTGTCTTGCCGTCGGCGATGGCGGCGAAGAGCTCAGGCCGCTCGTTCCAGTACGCTGTGCGTTCTGTGAGCCTCCAGACGCTAGCTAGAGCTGCTATCACGCACCAGGGAACTCTGCGAGCGACACGGGGCTCAGAATGAACGGCCTGAGATAGGAGACGTCAAGAACGGCGTAGCGCAACGAGATGGGGACTGACGGGGCCGTCATAGAGAACAGGTCGCCAGAGAACGATGTGATCTGGAAATATATCAATATTCTGCAATATTCTGCAGCTTAGCCGTCGCTGTGGTGAACGTACGCTCTTAACGAGGCTCATCCACGAGCTGCGTTGCGCTAGGCGACGGTCAGCCATCGCACAGAGCGTCTAGCACGCAATCCAGACCTGCAGGAACGGCGCTGGCTTCTTCCTTGGGCGTCGAGGTCATCGTGAAGGGTATTTACGAGTTGTGAGTGAGCTGGTATCGGGTTAAGATGAAATGACGGAGTCGGCTCGGTTGCGCCGACTTGAACGCAGATGCGGATCCGCGCGGTGGCTCTACGCAGTAAATTCTAACCGTGCATCTCAAATTTTCAGAAAGATTTGCACATCAGGTCGAGGAAGTACTGTACGTATGGTACAGTCATACTGGAGAAAACCCATACGCCATTGATCGTATGTTATGACTTCAGTGATCCGCAACGAACCCTCCCTTCACGTCGTATGATGTAAAGCTTTTACAGCGACAGGACGTGCGCGTTAACGAGGAAAGGAGCAAGTCGTGAGGCCGCATGAGATTGAAGTTGGCGGTGTTGTTCGCTGCGCCGCTCTCGAACGTGAGCTGTGTCCGAGCCCATCGACGCGAATCCGGCGCACCTCACCCTTCGCGCCGGAACACACGCTCCTGCGACGCAACTTGGACGGCCTTCTGCCAGTAGCCCGTGCCCGCGAGAGCGCTACTATCCGCCCATGCTGTGGCAAAGTCGTCAATGTTGGGCCTGCGGTAGATGGCCGATGACGAGGAGTCCGTTGAGCTCGACATTCCATTGGCTGAGCTTCTCCTGCTCCACGCACGTCCAGGCGAGGCCGTGATAGCTCAGTCCGGATGGGTGCGGTGGGTCGATTGGCAGCGTGAGGTTGCTACATAGGTGCGGTTGTTGGGCAGTGTGCGCGTCGCATGGCCAGTCTTGTCGAACGTGTAGATGCTCGTACGCGAGAGCCCAGTAATACACAACGACAGCGAAAAACCACCGAGCATGGATAGCACGAGAGAAATGACGACGATGCCGTTGTTGCGTGAATTTGAGGGCGAGTAGAAGTGCCTTGCTGATGACGATGTGGAGGTCAAAAGAGTTGTCAATGGTAGCCGAAGCGAGTATTGCAGGGAATGCCGGATATCGTTTAGTGAGTACGCCGCGGGCATCTGAAGTGGCTCTCGTAGACTGGGAGTCGTGACGAGTGTCGAATGCTTCAGAAGCGACATGTCTTGCACATTATGGGAAATGTCCTCATGCATCTCGACAAGCAGAGCGAGCGAGACGAATCTGGCCTCCTCGGTCACGTCTATATCGGGCAGCCAGCGGGCTGGCAGGTCCACGGGTAGAATTTTGCGACCTGGAGGCTGGAGCGTGCACTGACTCGGAGCTGCGGCGAGCAGTCGTGCAGGCGTGTTAAGGAGGCCGACGCGCGACACGGCGTCATCGTGGATGCGAGAGCAGCGTTCAAGCCTGCAACCTGGCGCTGCAGGTCGATCTTAGGGGATCCGAGGTCAGTCCGAGGCAGGCGTTGGACATGGTCGGAGGTAACGGCGAACGACTGAATTGTGAACCCCTCGGCCGGAGAGCAGCCGAGACTGACTTTGTCCTCTCGATCTCATCCTCCACTTATGCCTACCCGTGATTTCTCAGAGTTCGACCTCATCAACGAGCGCTACGCCCGGCGCTGGGGTAGCCAGATCATTATCTACGGGCGACCATGCTCTTCGCTCTCCTATGAAGCGTGCAAGGACTACGCCACCCGACTGCATCGCTCCGTGGACCAGGCACGAAGTCGCCATATAAGCATTTCGGGATGGAAAGCTCGCACCGAATCCAAGGAACTCATTACGCTGAAACTCATTGCCGGTTCGCAAACGTCCTCTCAGTTCTTCCATCTGCATACACCGTGACTAAATGTTCGGTTCACGGTTTAGCACAGCTTGACGAGGCGCTGCGTCTCTGGAAGGATATCATAATCGTAAAGAAGAACAGGGCAAGTTGCGTGCCTAACTACTCCCCCGACATTCGGGACGTCCAGATTTGTGACGCGCTCGACTCCCTGTCCATGCTCGAGAAGACTGTGGAAGCGATAGGTATCCCACACCACGAGCGCCTCTTCATCGACCAGTACCGCGACGATGGGACGGAATGCGAGTGTAGGCAGTGTGCGCCGAGCGCAGACGAGATTCGTCAACTGTGGTTCACGGCTCAAATTGCTCATGCAGAAGTGGCGCAGAAAACACCTGCCTTATTCGAACGTGTATTCTCAGAGCTAAGAAGACTGGCAACTACTTTGTGACATGTATACTACACCAGACACGATCGTCCAAACACGATAAAGTGGGCTCTTGTCATAAGTCGGCACCGTCTACGAGTCGAAGGAGCCCGATGATGCCGGTGGTAATACGCAAATCGACAGTCGGCGCTGGCTTCCTCCTTCGCCGTCGAGATCATTGTGCAGGGTATTTATGAGTTTGAGAGCTGGTGTTAGGTTCAAGACGCAATGGCGGTTTCTACGAAGAAGCAGATCCCCTGGGTCGTGCGCTGCAGACCGTCGTGGCCTCCGCAGCGCGCGACCCGAGTGATACTTGCGTCTCAAGCTCTAGTGGCGTAGGACTAGTACTATGGCATGAGATATATTGATACTTCAAAGAAACGGCATGTCAACCCTATGCCCTTGCAAGTTGGTCTTACATATGTTATGAGTGTAGTGATCCGGTACGGACCGTTCTCCTTCACGTAAGGCTTTACAGCGGCAGGACGTGCGCGTTGAAGAAGGACACGAGGTGCGCAGTTGTGAGGTTGAAGTTGGCGGTATTGTTCGGTGCGCCGCTCGAGTCGAGCCCGAGCGTCGTCGGCCAGCTGTGCCCGAGTCCATCAACGCGAATGCGGCGCACCTGGCCCTTCGCGCCGGACGAGCCCCACACGCGCTCCTGCGCCGTACCGTGCACGGCCTTCTGGCAGTAGTCCGTGCCCGCAAGGCCATTACGGTCCGCCCATGCGGCGGCAAAGTCGTCAATGTTGGGCGTGCGGTAGATGGTGTCCCCTGAGCTGTCATACGGACGGCCCAAGTACGGAATCGTCTGGTCCACGACACCGTGCGAGATGTAGACTGGCAGAGGACGGCCAGGCGAGCACTCGGAGTCGGGGAGCGTGCCGGGGTACATGGCACCAGATACGATAGCGACAGCCGCGAGACGGCTCGCAGTTGCTTCAGTGCAAGCCACTAGATTTGTCTGCATTGTGAACGACTTAGCCGAAAGGATATGCAACGTAGATGAAGGCACTGACGAAGCCACCACCGTTGGACTTGCCCGTAGCATAAACGCGCCGCGAGTCGATGCACAGATTTGCCTTGAGCTCGTCCAGGATGGTTCCCGTAAACTCAAGCTGCACGACATTTCAGTCTCATCGCGCGACATGGAGAGTTCCTAAACGTACATCATGCGCGTCCGGGCTCGCATACGCAGCGCCCTGCCAGCTCCATGTCGGCGCGCCACCATTACGGCTCAGTCCCAAGCTCGCTTGGGGATACACGCCAATGACGCCAAGTCCGTTGAGCTTGACATTTTCCTCGCTCCATTGGCTGAGCGTCTCCTGCTTCGCGCTCGTCCCGCCGTTGCCGTGATAGCTCAGCACGACGGGGTGCGGCAGGTTGATTGGCAGCGTGCGGCTGTAGTCCTTCGGGATGTGGACCAAATATGTGCGGTTGTTGGGCAGCGTGCGCGTCGCATGGCCGGTCTCGTCGAACGTGTAGATGCTCGTACGTGAGAGCCCAGTAAGACACGGCGAGAGCGACACACTACCGAGCGTGGATAGCGCGAGCGAGATGATGACGAGAAGACGCATCGCGGACCGCGACCTGTTCTTCTTCGAACGCCCAGAGATATATATGCCACAGACGCGGTCTGTCGGCCAGAGTCGCCGGGCGCAGTGGCCACGAGACCAGAAGCATCACGGAGAACGGTGGGCATGTGATCTGGTCGTCGAAGCTGACGCAGCGCGTCACTATCAGAGATTGCTATAAGTACGTCGGCCTCAGTCCGGCTCGTCGTACATGGAGAACGCGCCATTAGCGTGTAGAATGCATCGAATACGGTCGCCAACGCTGAGGTAGCTGACGAGGACGACGCTGTGATAAGGAAAGCGGTATATCCGACTTGGTCCGGACTTCTCACGTCCATTCCTCGAAATTGCAGACCCTACATGCACGACGATGGGAGATACCCCGCATACACCATGATCGGTGCCTCTTGATAGGTACAGATATATCCTGACCGCGCAGAGCGGGCTCACCATTTACGAGGAATCGCGATGTAGTCGCACATCCAGGCGGAGAAATCGCTGGTCGACCAGAGATAGGTCGATGCTTTTGTAGAATGGAAGCGACAAGGCTAAAAAGGTGCCGCCAACGTGCTGGCGCTGAAGGCGACAGCGCAGGACTGAGGAGACATAATCCGGATGGTTGGCCCTGTGGTACGAAGCTTAGGTCTGTGAGTCTACATGTAATCTCCTAAGAGCGCCAGCCTGAGCATTTCATCCCCGTCGGGTTTGCGGAATATCGATATAGGGGCGACTTGAGGCGAAGTTTGAGTTCAGGGCTGGTCGCGAATTCCCGTTCGCTCCTTCCTCCGCTCCTTCACATATGGTTGCATTCACAATTCTGAACACGCTGCTTCGAATCAGACTATGTCGTGGGCTTATGCTGGCACGCAGATGTCGGGGGCGATCGTATTACCAAAGGCTCCGTTGTTGACTTTTCCGCATGGGCGCACCTGTCGTCCGTATTGCTCGCGCAACCCGGAACAACGAATACAAGCCCTGCTACTGTCACTGTCGCTACTCCCTGGTTTCAGCGCAACATGTCCGAAGGCGCCCTCGCATCTGACGGGTGTTGCGCCACCTTAACCCGGATTTTTGTCGTCCTTGCGGTGCGCCGTGCGAGATGCTACGATGTCGATGCTTTGCTTGTACAAGCGGGAATGCTTGCACGGCCTTGTCTCCACGCCGTTGGGTGATAGTGCTGTGATAGAACCCACATCCAGGGTGCCGACCGCACGCATGCGCTTGTGGCGTATCCATAAAGCGCGCCGTCGCAAACAATAACACGCTCGTCCCCACTTCCCGATCTCGAGCCATGGCTGAGCCCACCTTCAGGACCGTGCTGCAGAGCACCACGGGGCTTGTACCGGGACTTCGGCCTGCCTTTGATCTCGTCGATCTCATGTACTCGCGCTGCGCCAACATGAAGAAATGCAAAGCGCAGTGCGAAAGTTTCGCCGACTTCTGTGCCGAGGTTCTCATTGCCATTGACGTCGCCACGAAGGATGTTCGGGCTATGGACGACAGTGGTCAAGCTGATCAACATCTCCGCCGTTTGCGCAGGCGAGTTCTACGAACCTGTACACACATTCGATGCTCACGGCCTCGCAGTCTGCTGGAGGCTGCTCTCGCAGACATGGAGAAGTTTGAGAAGTGGAACTCCTTCGAAGCTGTGCTTTTTCAGCCCAAGGCCAAACAAGCCATCAAGGATCATAGCCAAACTCTGCTGCGAAGCTTTCTTTTCTTTGGAGTTTGTAGTTTTGTTTCGAGGCTTTACAATCATTCTCACGATGTCCCAGTTCACAGCCCAGTTGGCTTTGCCCAAGTGGACCACACGACAAATCCTCGCAGAACAAGAGGATTTGAACAGGCTCATTGTCGAAGTCAACAGTAACCCTCGCCCTCCTCCCTCTACTCCTGCTGGGTCAGCATACGAGGTTTACGAATCCCTGCCTCCTCCATCGCCTCCTCTGCACCCAGAACATATCGATGATAAGGCAGAACTCCTTCGCATCCTCCAGCTACGGCTCCATGCAGAGCCTGAAGGCACTGAATTGCACGCCGTGTATGCGTCCACGATTCTTGCGCTCCAGCGCGCTTCTGGAGAATCTTTGCTTCCACTCGCCGACCTCTGCGGCGAAACGAGTAAAGTGGGACCTGCTCCACTGCACTCCCATGGACCGTTCGAGGTGTGGAAGGGACTCTGGCTCAACGATAAACACACGATCGTCGCGCTCAAGTGCCTTCGAGACCGTCGGGCCCTGTCTCCGGCCGCGCTCGTACGCTTCCAGCGTCAGGTGGAAATAATCCACAAAGTGAAACATCAGCATATCGTTCCCTTCTACGGCGTCTCGTACGTTGACAAGGCTATAACGTACGTCGTCATATCTCGCTCTCAATGCGTGACATACATAAACGGTATGCAGGGCGCTCGTTACACCCTGGATGAAGAATGGCAATATTCTGGCATATCTTAGCGAGCATCCACGTGCGGATAGCACGCTCCTCGTATGTCTGCTTTGCTAGCGGCGACCTTGCCTAACATCGTTCAGATGTTGCAAGTTGCTCGTGGCCTCGCACACTTGCACGCTCAAAGCCCAATCATTGTGCACAGATCAGTTCTACCGGTACGTGGCGCTTGCTGATAATTTCACACATCGGATGACCAGATGACGTAGACCAACATCCTTATCAACGACGAAGAGGAAGCTGTCATCTCCGACTTTGGCCTTGCCAAGGCGCTGCAGGATGCGAGTCCAGACTCACACGCCTATACTGAGAGCAGCGGAGCTTCCGAAGCGATGCGCTACATGGCCGCTGAGCTCAACGACGAGACGAATGACGGATACGGCCGGTACGGTCCTCCGGCGGACGTCTATGCGTGGGCCATGTCCTACCTCCGCGTACGCTGTTACATCTATCTGCGCCATTCTGCGTTGCCAAAGGCATTGATATAGGTCCTCTCTGGCAAGGTGCCCTTCCATAACGTTAAACAAGTCGGCCGTGTCGTTATAATGGTCAATAAAGGCATGTCTCCCAAACGCGCTGACTACGGTGTCAATACTTTCACCGATGCCGTGTGGGCGCTGCTTATGCGCTGCTGGGACAAGGATCCTGCCAGTCGTCCTACTATGGAGCAGGTTGTGAGCGCCTTGCGCGAGATGCGACCGGACATTGAGCTTGCGTAGCAATGTAGAGACTTACGGTGTGCAGGGAGTAAATGTAACTAGAGTTAACTGTGCATTCAACTCAGCAGCATGGAAATGCCGCCGTATTCTATGTCAGTATTTGCCTCCAAACTCGAAGCAGCCCTTCAAGGTGACAGGACGTTCAACATGGCAAAGTCCGGGTGCGCATGCGGACCGGGTCTTCGACTCTTCCTCTTCCAACTTGCGGCTTCCCGGTTGTGTTCCGCGTCTTCACCCTGACTACTTCTCACGCTGGTTGGCATGCTGCGCGAGACGCATACCGTGCATGCACACTTACAGCGTGAGGGCTCCGAGGTTATGCGCCGGTGGGGTGGGATCTTCTCATCGATCGCGGGCTGCCGCTCGTTGCGGTCCTGTTCGATTCGAGGAACAAGCAGCTTCTAGATAGATGCGCTAACCCTGCACCCAGGATGCCGGCACCGCGTCCTGACCTCTGCTCACAGCGCTTGCCTACGCCGTCCTCCGTTTCTGCACCCATAACGGACCCTGGAAACACTGCCGCTGTAGACTGATTGGACCTTCCTGCAATGCAGCCGCGCTGTAATGCGGTGTTACCTCCCAGAAGGTCCTTCCTCAGCACTGCTTAGGCGTCAAAGGCGATGCGTGCCACGAAGACGTGCTGGATCTGAAACCCGGGCGAACCTTCTCTGCGACCGAGGAAGGGAGTGCATCACTTAAGAATACAATGCCGTCGACGAGTCTGACACGCCTTGCGCACGATCCCCTCCACCTATCCCTCCAACGTGATGACTACTCGCGCATTTCTCTCTGCTGCTCAGGATCTGGCCCCCGCTCTATTGACTGTCGGGAAAGAGGTCTCTGGAGCGGCCGCGCCGCCGCTGAAACCGCTCTTCGCGACGCTCGAGATCATCTACGCACGGTGCATGGGGATGCAGCAAAACAAGAAGCAATGTGTCATGCTCTACGAGTTCTGCAGCACGATTGTCACAGCCATCAACACGAACGTCGAGAACGGCCTCAGCCTTGACGACAAAACACAGTCGATCCAGACAATGCAAAAGTAGGTTTAGCAGGTCTCTCTACGCTCTCGGAACTTATTTATACCGCCACTCTATAGGTTGCTGTCCACCGTAGCGGATCAGGTCTTGACTATCAGCGCGTACGGGAGATTCGACTCGTTTATGAAGCACGATACGATCAAGGAGAAGATTTATGAGTTGCGACTGAAGCTTACAGACTGCTTTACTGTCTTTGGGGTCAGTGCTTTACGAGCCGCCCGCGCCCCTTCGTGTACTTACCACAACGGCAGATTACATCCAGCCTCAAACTGCAGCAGTTTACCGACGACTTTACGGTAGCGGCTGAAGAGGACCGTCAGATCGCTCTGCAGCTGCTCGCAGCACTAGAGAAGGCTGAGCAACGCGGGCAGCGGATGGAGCTGCAGGCGGATCGTATAGAGCAGAAATTGGACAACGTCCTCGGGATGGCCAACGAGTCCGTGGCGGACGCCGTACGCATCACGCAGTTGCAGAGCCGCATGGAGCCAGCGGGCTCTGCTGCAGAATCCAACCGTCTCGCGACTCTTCTCGCCCTGCAGCGCCAGTCTGGCAGTCGTCAGCTTCCTTTGGGTGACCTTGTCAACGAGGCGCAGCGAGTCGGAACCACTGCGATATCCCATAGCGCTACTTCCGAACTATGGAAAGGCATATGGCTCGGCGATCAGACGATTCTACTTGCACTGAAGTGCCCCCGCATTTCGGTCCCTCTCAGTCCCAACGCCGTGCTCCGGTTCCAACGCTCGATCGACATCCTTCGGCGCATCCACCATCGGAACATCATGCCTTTGCTCGGGGTCAAGTACAAGCCAGATCAGAGCATTGAGTGCGTAATCCGCGTATCACGTCGTGTGTGCCCAATAAATGACCATGTTCAGGTTCGTGGCGTTTCCCTGGATCGATAACGGCAACATACTCGACTATCTGGCCCAAAATCCGAACGCTGATCGTGTCAAGTTGGTGCGTGTGTCTCATGTCTTCCACATTCTCGCCTTGACCAGAGTTAACAGATGTTCGGTATCGCATGCGGTCTAGCGCACCTCCACGCGCAATCTCCGCCAATCGTCCACAGATCAGTCCAGCCGGTCAGTCTTGAACCTGTCCATGCATACGCTCATCTCCCTTCAGTGCAACATTCTCGTCGATGCAGAGGGAGAGGCGATCATCTCAGATTTCGGCATAGCGAAAGCCCTTGACGACGTGAACCATAACGCGCACAACTACACCGTCAGCAACGGTCCGCAGACCGCCCTTCGTTGGATGGCGCCCGAGCTCAGCGATGGACAATACGATCGACCGGCGGACGCGTATGCTTGGGCGATGACCACGCTGCAGGTGAGATACTCCCACGCGCACAAAATCCCGAGTCTCACCGTCACGTTCCCGTAGGTCCTCTCTGGAGTGCAGCCCTTCGGAGACACGAAGCAGGCAGGGCGAGTCGTCATTAATGTCCACCAAGGAATGCGACCGAGGCGCGAAAATCACCCGACACCCTTGCTCACTGATGACATGTGGTCCCTGCTCGAGCGATGCTGGCAGCACGAGCCGAGCATGCGCGCCACTATGGTCGATGTCGTCAACGCCATCATGAAGATGCGCCCCGATCTCGTTGTTCACTAGATGCCATACTTTTATACTGCCCTATCCTCCTGCACTGCGTAGACGACTTAGTCCTGTTGTTTCTCGATTATCAAGCAAGACGCGTGAGACGCTGCTATTTCACGATAGGCACCAACCACAGCTTGTGCCCGAGGTCCAACTTCCCTGAAGACGTGATCCTTTTGCTTCTACGCGCTTCATTTCGGCTGCCCTGTGAATATAAATCTGACGATTATGTTTGTGGTGCAGGCTTGTGGCGACATGCACAAGGAGAGGCAGTTACGACAAATTTTCTGTAGGTAGGTAGGTAGATTCGGAGCTGCCGTTCAACTTCGTTTTCCGGAAAGACGCGACGTGACGTCGGACCGTAAAGTCCGCCTGCTTGTTCTCTTCCTTTCACGAAGCACACCCATCCGGTCTGCGTCCAGCCGCAATGCCATCGAAACCGTTTGTACATGGTGGTATAATATGCTCCCAGGCGCTTAACTCCGCGTATTGTCCAGGAAGAAGAAAGGCAACGCACGCGTCCTGGTCTCGGCGCATGTCGATGGCGACGCACCCATAGAAACTGGCCCTGCGCCCGAACAACTACCCAAGGTGCCGAAGCCCAGTACAAATGGCGCGTCGTGAGTGCTTTAGATATTCGTTTTGACGCGTCGTTGACTATAACTGGCTGGTGAAGTGACCCTATCAATATCCACCGTGATCGCGCCAAACGATGGGAGACGACGCCGTATGTTGCAGAGTAAGCACCTCTATAGACTTGCTGTATTTGAGCTCTACTTATATGAGTTCAGATGGCTAGCCAACGGCGTGGCGTACTGCAAGACGCCCACAGGCCAGGCGCAATTCCGCGAATGGTACGAGTGTAGACTCATACGCGTTCTACACGCTGACATGGTTGGCACAGGTTACGGCACAAGTTTCCCGACTACAGCGACTACGAGCGTGAGCTGGCAGAATGTTTGCGCAAGCCGGACGCGTTGCAGAAGTTCAGATACCAGTCGGGCGGGCAGATGAAGAATTGGGGACTTGCAGGAGTGCGTAGTCCGCTTTTCACGGTGGTATCATTTTTATGCAGATATTTAGACGGAACTCGGTATGCCCAACATGCCCCCGCTGAGATGATTTGACAATCTCCCGCACGCGCAGATGTCAGCGCGGAGGGCCTAAAGATGGTACGGCTGTAAAATTGAAGGCTCGACGTATAGTATCCCTCCTGACCACAATATCTAGATGCATCTCTTTACTGCAACTTATGAGCTCGTTACACCGGAGCGTGTCAAGATGCCAATCAAGCGGCGTCGTGGAGAGCCCGCGGCGATGTGGAATGCAGTACATGACCAGCTTGCACGGTCTTTGCAGTCGCATATTGACACACCGGCAGAGACTCCATGGTACGCACTGTAGTGGCCGAGTTCTATTCGCGCTCAATCGTTCTCCGACTACTGAAGAATCGTTGGTGAACGGGAGCCGGATGGTGGACATTGTGGGTACACCTGCAGAATCAGCTTATTTGGAACTAAAGCAGATGTCAACCTAGGACTTTGAGGAGTTGCGACGGATCGCAATCTCGGAGTTCGTGAGTCCTCTTAATTGCTAGATGCTACAAAAAAAGTACTCACACATTTCCGATGCGAGCACAGGATCAGACACGCGACACGCTTGAAGCATGGCACACGGACGTCGCGTCAGTACTGACCGGCGTCTGGCGGCGATGCACGAGCACAGTCCTAACGCCCGGGGAAATGCAGAATGCCTACGGACAGGGGCCCATGAAGCTTATGGAGTTCATGCTCTGCGACGCGTGGCGATCGCGTCTCCATCTAACCCAGGCGCGTCTCCTCTCGAACAGAGGGAATGTCACTAATCCGATTGCTGCATCTGTAGGTTGCACACACACATTGGTCGCGGGCTGCAAAGCTGTTCGAGGAGCTCGCCGCGCGGGGACTTACGACCACGACAGCCATCCAGCGCGCATACAAAGCGGACCCGGGGTTGAAGTGGCGACTACTGTCCTGCCAGTTCTGGAGCTCGCATTATATCACACTGTACTGGTCCCTCGCCTGCCAGGTGGTCGTCAGCCAGGACGCGTTCAACAAGTTTTTCAAGACGTTCAGGGTATGTGCGTGGGCGAGGTTGACTATGGTCTTGCGGCTCATGGGTTCGAAGGACGACAGTGGCCTGCTGCACATTATGCAGAACGACAAGGAAGCCGCGGAACCGGACAGTATCGAGGCAAAGGTCAAGGTGCTCTTTTCGGACATGGGACATCCTGCCGCGGCATACGACGCGCTCGAGGAACACTTCGTACGTCTACGATGCTGTCCGTTGTTGCATGAATGGCAAGGTAACCAAACTCTCAGACAATGCGACCTGCAGACAAGAAGAAATTCGGAAGTTATGCATGGCAACTTCTAGGCGACGTTGCAGTAGGTGCGCCGGTCGCTTAACGTCGCTTGCGCTGCGACTCTAATTCCGCATTTAGCGTACAAGTTCTGCGTCATGTTCCGCTACTCGTCGTTTGGCAGACGGCTCTATGCGACAGCGGACGAGGTTCCAAGTCTTCATGGCGCAACAAAAGAAGTGTTTGAAGAGGAGTTCTTCTTCGTCGACCCCAGCGTCGTGCGCAATCCAAATGCACACGCCGGCACACCAATGATCGCTACGAGCGTAGGCGCACAGTTGTGCCAGCGCATTACAGCGCACGTCGTCGACACCTGGCTTGCGGCTGTCTTCGACTCGAGGCTGGACTGCGCGACGCTCCTTCAGCTGGGGCAGTTCATCATCGGCAAACACAAGATGCGCACGAACGACATGACCGCCGTCACGGATGCACAGCTTCTCGATGCGTTTAAGGACCCTGTCCTCGTTCCGGCTATGAATGCATCATGGGCGGCGCAAGATGCGTGGCTTTGGAATTGTGCGAGGGAAATGGATCCTAAACGACCCGGCGCGCATGGTGTGGTGGCGAAGACTTTTGGATTGTTCGATCCCAGAGACCCTGCCCGTCCTGTCGCGTCGGTGGAATATGAGGAGATGTTTGGCGCGGCGACGTCGGATGGGTTGCCAAAGAGCACGCCCGCGGTGGCCCCACCTGCAGAGCCGTACGTGCAGAGCATTCCTGTTGCGAACGCTACAGATTCCGGGGCACGATCGGGCCACGCTGCGGCGCGTGAGGCAGAGCAACGGGCGCCAAAGGAGAAGGAGAAAACTCGCGGGGACATGGACGCTTCGGACGGCAGCTCCTTGTCGTCGGAGACGACCAAAGTGGGAGTGTCTGATGAAGAAGATGGGCCCGAGTATCCCGAGATGCTTCCTTCATCGTATAAGCTGGGCAAGAAGAACTTGAATGTCTGTCATTGCCCATCTTCCACGTACGCCTGCTCATCTAGATCTCAGGTCATCCGCCAGATCCTGGGTTACAAAGAGCAAACCGCCGCAGGAGAAGCGAAGCCTAAGACTGGCGTCATTCGCTGGGAGATGTTTGAGCGGACGATGAGACGCATTGGATTCGAGATCGTGCAGACAGCAGGATCGTCCGTGCGCTTCGACCCGCCCGCGAAGACTGCGAGACCTATCACGTTCCACCGGGTTCGTCCTGCACGAGCTCAAGCGCTCAAGCCATACGAATGTCATGTCATCTGACGTCAAGGGGGTCGCCGGAAGCAAATAGCCACCCGGGGTCGCCTCGCGCTGGGACGGCCTCGAGGGCGACCCACCCACCTACGATCCGCGGATTTACTTCCGAGTCCGCGGATTAGCCTCCGTTTGGCTCCGTTCCGGGGATCTCTGCAAAGCGGCAGAGCTATATCAGCTCAAGCTTACATGTCCCACATGTCTATAAAGTGTATAAACACCCGTAATGATAGCGGACTCCGTGTGCAGTTGACTCCGGAGCTATCTATAGTCGTCTTCAATAGAAGTAGGAGAGTTGTGAAGTGCTCAGAACTTCAAGCCCCAATCGGAAATGGAGGCCACTGCTCTACAACTGCACTGGGAGCTAAAAATTCTCCATCCCTTGCTTTCTATGTCCGTTTCAAAGGTCTTTGGAAGCAAATTTTGAGGGTCACAAAATCCTGTGGTGGCCCCTTCGGGGACCCACCCACCTATACATCCGGTTCCGTATTTGCTTCCGGCCACCCCCTTGTCTGACGTTGCCTCGTAGCCGCATCCGGACGCTATTCTAGACCCCTTGAGGTTGAAGTGGTACGTCTTGACGCCGTCTCTCTTTCTGCTATGTTAAGTCTTGACTATGTCGGACAGGGTGGGCTCCGAGTCGCGCCTCAAGCGTTGCTATGGGTGGTCGTGGGAGATGTTCGATTATGACCCCACTCTGACCGATACTTCGTGAACATCGTGTCGAGCGGGTGGATGTTTTTTTGTCTCGCTTTAAATCTTGCTTTCATCGCTTTGTCCCTCGCCCAGAACTCGGTATGATAAGGCAGGATTAGCGCTGTCATGTTGAAAATACTGAACTTACAATGACCACTTCCTAGACTCCTGTGGGAACCATTACTGAGTGGTCGAGAATCCAGAGGTTCAGGATAGGTCTAATAATGGCAGACACGGATGATGCGGAGAAGGAAAGAAGCCGAGTCTTCTTGCCTCCTCCCTTGCACCTTGGAGTCGTCCATTTCCGCTCAGAACAGGCTTCTACAATGACCGTCGCAAACACCGCTATGGTGGCACATCAGATGCGCGCTCTGTGCTCTGTACAAGCCGGTCTTCAGGCAGTCTTAGGCCGAGACGCCCAGAATCGTGTTCGGCCCCGCTTGCTCTTCTATAGCGGACGCGAAGACGTTGGTGGTTCGCGTTCTACGTTTGCTCTTTCCGAAGCCAGGGGCATGTCCCGTACGGCGTCGAATATGCGTCAACCCTTCCAGTGCACTGTCCGTCCAGTTGTCGTGCGGCACATCGCCGCGCTCGGGAGAAATACAGGGATCAGCGAACACGTTGACCTGCGCCTGCAACTGAAACTGCGCTGCTGTCGCATTTGAGTACGCAACATCCAAACCTAGGCCTCCTGCTTCTTGGTGCTTGGGGCAGCACTGGCAGCGTTGTTGAACCTTTTCCGCTGCGGCAGGAGTGAGGCTCTTACTATGCACCGCCCAAATTGGCATTTCCGTACCATCGCCATTGTTTGGGACGAGATGGGGCTGCAAAACGTCTGGCGTGTAAACCCGGACGATGTCTCGTTGGCTCCAACGCGTGCTGTTTGCCAGTTACTTAAAGACATGTGCTCGACTCCTCGCTACTCCGCTGCGTACGCTCGTCACCACCCGGTCTCTCATTCTAGGTCATCATGAGCCGGAATACCGCTCTTGGGACCATGAATGATCAGGCCCCGATCGTCTATGCCATCACGAAAGAGGTCGTCGGTGTCTTCGATCCGCGGTTGAAGGCCCTGGTCGTCGCTCTCGAGGATATCCACAAACGCTGCCTTACTGTCAAGCAGAACAGAGCACAGTGTCTGAAGCTGTGCGACTTCTGTTTGCACATCGTTGCGACTATCGACAAGTGTGTCAAGGATGGCCTCAGCTTAGACGACAAGACCCTGCACGTCGAAGCCTTGCACCAGTGCGTCTGTTGGCTAGACCTCAAGACAACCCCTTATTTGCTCACTTTGCTGTAGGCTTTTAATCCAGACGGCCCAGGACGTCCAAACGATCAGCAATTATAATCTCGCCGTATCGTTTCTCAGACACGACTCTATCAAGGCGACGATAACCGAGCTTCGCACCAAGTTGACGGAAGGGTTCACGGCGTTTCAGGTTCGTTGCTCAAATATATGACTCATGAACCTCACACGATTACCGTTCTATAGATTACATCCCTACTCGCATTGGAGAAGTACAGCGTCGAATTCGCTGCCGCTGCCAATCAAGACCGCCATCTCGCAAATGCGGCATTCGCGACGCAGCAGAGAATTGAAGGAACCGTGACGCTCATGGATCACAAGTTGGACGTCGCGGACAACAAACTAGACAACGTCGATCACAAGCTTGCCAACATGGATCACAAGCTGGACGACATAGATGGCAAGCTCAGCGACATGAAGGACACGATCGACTCCGCAATGACTTCACAGCACGCCGTCCGTCTCATGCAAATTCATGGTCGGATGGAGCCATCGGGCTCTGCAGAGCAGGCTGCCGTCTTCGCCGATCTCAGTGACCTGCAGCGACAGACCGGTTACCCACCACTACCGTTAGCCGATCTTATCGACGAGGCGAAGAAGGTGGGCGACGCTCCTGTGTCGCACGGTTCCAATGCGACACTTTGGAAGGGAATCTGGCTTGGCGATTCATTGGTGCCGCTGGCACTGAAGTTTCCACGCGAACCGATCTACCTCAATCCCCACAAGGTCATGCGGTTTCAGTGTTCCGTTCAGATCCTACGTCGTCTCCAGCATAGGAACATCATCCCACTCATGGGCGTCAAGTACGCGAACACAAATGCTAGTTGCTCGATTGCTATTGAGTAAATCATCATGCGCATTCATGTTCGTGACTGATGAGCTCATAACAGGTTCATCGCCTTTCCTTGGATCGATAACGGCAACATCGTGGCCTTCCTGGGAAAATATCCCAATGCCGATCGCCTGAAACTTGTGAGTCATTGCGTCAAGCCTTGTCGAATATTCCTTCGTACTCATCGCACCAAAGATGTTCGATGTCGCTTGTGGATTGAAGTATCTGCACGACCGGTCGATAGTCCACAGAGCAGTTGAATCCGTACGCGTGTTGCTACGCGCATGTCATCTTGGCAATAACCTTGGACCAGAACAGTATTCTAGTCGGCAAAGGGGGCGACGCCATCCTATCGGACTTCGGTGTTGCTAAAGCGCTAGACGAACTGGATCTGAAGAATCCGAATCCTGCCAACCCCAACTACACTGTCAGCGGCGGTGCACAGTCGTCGCTTCGTTGGATGGCACCGGAGGTCAGCGATAACCAATACAGTCTCCCCGCGGACGTGTATTCGTGGGCTATGACGACCCTGCACGTACGTTTGCTCAGTAGAGGGTAAGCGCTCTGCTTGTTAAACATCCTTCAGGTCTTCTCTGGAGTTCTCCCGTTTGGTACCACAAAGCAACCTGGACGGGTCGTCATTGACGTCAGCAGAGGACGCCGACCCAAACGCGAAGATCACCCATCTCCTTTGCTCACCGACCAGATGTGGGGCTTGCTTCAGCGCTGCTGGGACCAGGAACCGAAGGACCGTCCCACGATAGTCGATGTCCTCCATGAGATCGCCGCTCTGCGTGCGGATCTCCGCATCCACTGATCAGATACGGGCTCCGCGTGTCCTTATTCGAACTTGGAATGTTTCCGCGTCGCATGCGTAGCTCCTCTACGAAATACAGTTTGGATCCTGTCCTCTTTACTGAAGATGAGGCGCCGGTTCATCCCAACCTACATGTCTCTCGATCTACCATATCTACAACGTCTTCCGAGCTACGCCGCAAAGAAACGTCGTGCGGAGCGACTCTAAAGACTTCTTGATCAGGCCTCCGTCGCCATTCCATGGGTACTCCGGTGTCAATCGTCAGCACTCTGACGGTTTGCAACCACGGAGATGCATTGAAGACATCGTTGACACCGCGGGCAGTCTCGTCGTCATCTGACAAAGGGGAGATTGCGATGTGTCGCAGCTGGTTGAGTTTCGATAATAGCCTCGGTGCGGCGACATCCATAGCGTCTCGTGCCTGTACAACTTCTCAATCAATAATCTCACCGGAGGGGGGCCATGTGCTCACCCCTCGTCTGAACCCAAGAGCCGTCGACTGCACCGTCAAGCTAAGGTAGTATAAACCCGAGCAGAGATTCAAGACGGCTATGGTCTCGTCAAAGATCCATCCGGCGTGCAGTTGCAACGAGCGCAGAGCCTGCCACTGGAAGACGTCCGCGAATAACTTGAGTGACGGCGCCGCGTCTGACAGGTGCATCGTCAGATGCTCCACGGTACGGCGGCCAGGGACCAGGTGGGCGGCCGGCCGTGGAACGCGCTCTCGTTCGACGCGCACCGTCATGTCGCGCACATGAGGGAATAGCGTTGGGTCGCTCATGAGGCGCGTGGCGGGGGCAGCGCTCAGTGTCAGATCGAGGCGCTCCACGGATGGGAACGCATGGGCGACCTGCAATGAGGTTGGCTCCATCGATTCAGGTATGAGCCGTATCTCGAGATCTCGCACGCTCTCCCAGCGCAAATCACTGTGACCCTTCAGAAGGTCGGAGAAGTTGTAGTAGCCCATTATACGTAGGCGCTCCAAGCTCGTAACCGACCGCAGTAAGAGCTCGTCGAAGACCTTTACTTGGTAGTAGCCCAGGTTTCCGTCGACGTTGACAGCGCGCATTGCAGGCAGCCGGGTGAATACGCGGACGTACGACGACGAGCGGCCTGTCGACACCGTAATCGAGCGTAGGTGCAAAAGACCCTTGATCACATCGAGCACGCCGACGTCTTGTCGAATGACTGAGTCAAGACAGCGCACGTCGAGGTGCCGCAAATTGACCATAGTGCCTAGTACGCGGATGACGAGCGACAGGTCGTTGTTCTCAAGCTCGCTCTGCATTACGAATGAGAGAACATGTCGCCCGAGCGAAGGTTCGCGTGCGATGTTGTCCAGGAACGTCCGGAACACGCTGCGTGGGCCAAGCTCGACGAAGCGGTAAAGAGCTGGACGGGCGAGCGAGTATGTGTCCCGGGAGACGTGGCAGAGGGCTAGGAGCGTCTGGCCTGAGTCCGATAGATGCGAGACGACCTGCTCCAGGACGTCGAAGGGGAGCGACATGGCAGAAGAACGGCAAGGGCAGCGTGCACTGGTGCGGACATCGCCGCGGGCTGTGGCACCGTCACGGACACGTAGGGCAACGTGTGGCCAGGAGACGCCTACATAAACCAGCACGAGCGCTACACGGAAAGCCGGCGACGTTGTTTGCGAAAGACCGGTGTGGATTGAAGATCGTCCAAGTCAAGAGCAGAATCTGACCAAAATCTCCGCGAGTGACATTCCATACAAAACCGTCAGGACACATCGAAAAGGTTGAGACCGCGAGTAAAAAAGGCACGGCGCGATACAGATACGTGCATTGTATACAATCAGGTACTGTACATTGTGAATCCTCGAGTCATCAGTCGCGATAGTCACGCCGCCGACCAGGTGAGCGACTGCGGGGGCGTTGGCGGTCGCGCGAGGGAGGTGTACGCGATCGTGAGCGTGGGCGCTCCCGTCTTGGGGACCCGCTTCGCCGTCTCTCGTCCATCCCACGTCGAGGGTCCTCGGGCGCCCGCTCTCGCCGATATTCCAGTTCGTGCGGTCTCCGAGCTTCGATCGCCTTGCGCTCTTTCTTCTCCTTCTTACGCCGCTTGCGCTCCCTACGCTCCTCGGGCGTCTCATTTGCGCGCTTGGAGTGTCTCTTCTTCTTGCGGCGCTCGCGCTCCTCACGATGCTGCTGCAGAAGATAGTCTCGCATAGGGTCGTCGGGGTCGATCGCCGGCAGAGGTTCCTCGTCGTCGGATGAGGACGCGTTCCCGTCGTCTGTCAACGCGTCAAATAAGCTCAGTCATGCGGGGAAGCATTGCAGTGAAGCACGCACCCACGAGAAGCTCCGGTTTCGCGTTCAGACTCTGCTCGGTCACTTCTATGAGCTCGCCGTCGTCGTTCTTCTGCTTCGGCTGTTTGTAGTCGGAAACGTGGTCTACACGGATGGTGCGGTCGAGGACCTGCGCGCCGTTGAGGTTGTCGACTGCGAGAATGGTCGAGCGCTGGTCCTCGTACATGAGGAAGCCGAATCCGCGCAGCTTCCCGGTCTGCTTGTCGCGGGGCAGGTTGACGTCCATGACCTCGCCGTACTGCGACATTATGGTGATCACATCGCCCTCGGTGAGGTCGCGCGGCAGGTTGCCTATGTAGACATATGCAGAATCTGGAAACGAGTCAGACGGCGTGTAAACTGGCAAAACTGACCCGACCTTTATATTGATCGTGCCAGGAGCCAGCTATGCCCAGCTGTAACTCCTTTTCATTTATCCGTGCGACTTCCTTACTGGAAAGTAAGACCCATTAGACTTGAGTAAGACTTGAAAGTTAACACGCACTTCATGGAACGGGTTCAAGCTGCAAGACGGCTTCTTCCGCATCTTGTCTTCATAAAAATGGTCTCGTTCACGTTACCGGCGATCCAGGACAACCCAGACGGCTCCTGGGGCCCGTCGCCGTCGCACGTACCAGCCCAGTTCCGCGATATCCCCTACGCGCCGTATTCAAAGTCGGACAAGCTCGGTCGCGTCGCCGACTGGAACGACACCGACACCTCGCGCGGGGCGGGCGCAGGCGCCGCCACTCTCGGCGCCGCAACTCTCCAGAGCGGCACTGGCGGCGGTGGCGGTCAGCGTGGAAATGCTGGCCAGGGCCGCTTCCAGGGCAGAAACCAGCGCGAAGGCCAGCAACCATTCGGCAGCGGCGCCAGCAATGCGTTCGCGTATTTCCACGTCGAGGACGAGGCCTCGTTCTCGCTCGTCGACAACAAAACTGGCACGGCGAAGCGCGGTGGCCCGCTCAGCTTTGCGCGCGGGCGTGGAGGCGCCTCTTCGCGCGGCGGCGCCATTGGCGGGCGTGGCCAGTTTCGCGGTGGGCGCGGAGGCCAGGGCGGCGGTCGCTGGAACGGCGGAGGGAACATGCGCGGCGGCCGCTGGCAGGGAGGAGGCCGTTGGGACAAGCAGGCCCGTCTGCGCGAGTCGTCCGTGCCCATCTCGCCCAACTGGAAAATGCTCGAGGAGATCGAGTTCTCGCGCCTGTCGAAACTGCGACTCGACGTCGACGAGCCCGAGCTGCTGTCCGCGCACGGAAAGCTCTACCCTTACGACAAGACCTACGACCGCGTCACGACCAAAACAGAAAAGCCGCTCCAGATCATGGACAGGTTGCGCTATAACCCCACGACGTCTGATGACCCTGTCATCCAGCAGGTGAGTAGCATTAATCGAGTGTCACATTTACTGACTCGCCGTTTCAGTTGGCAGCGAACAACACGGCGCAAATATACACGACGGACTCGATTCTGGCAATGCTCATGTGCGCTCCGCGGTCGGTGTACTCGTGGGACATCGTGATCGTGCGCGAGGGTGACAAGCTCTTCCTCGACAAGCGCGACGGAGGTCCGCTCGACTTCCTCACTGTGAACGAGAACGCGATGGACCCGCCACTCGACACGGACAAGGAGTCGATTAACAGTGCCATCTCGCTCGCGCTCGAGGCCACGTACGTCAACCAGAATTTCCTCTTCCAGGCTGTGCGCGAGTCCGACCAGGCGATGGAGCTCGGCGGCCCCAACCCGTTCCACACGCCCGAAGACGGTGACGGGTCCGAGCTCGCGAGTTGCGGGTACCGCTACCGGTTGTTCGACCTGAGCGTGACGGAGGAGGAGGACGTCAAGATCGCTGTGCGCACCGAGGTCGACGCGTTCATCCCCGGCGCGACGGAGCAGTTCATCAACATCCGCGCGCTGAACGAGTTCGACTCCCGCAGCCAGGGCGCGGGTGGCGCGCCAGACTGGCGCACCAAGCTCGACGCGCAGCGCGGTGCCGTCGTGGCGACGGAGATGAAGAACAACAGCTGCAAGCTCGCGCGGTGGGCCGTCGCGTCTATGCTATCTGGCGCAGAGGTTCTCAAGCTTGGGTACATCTCGCGCGCGAACCCTCGCGACAACGCGCGCCACGTCGTACTCTCGACTTCGACGCTGCGTCCGATCGACTTTGCCAACCAGCTCAACATCTCCGTCGCAAACGGCTGGGGCATCGTGCGCGGGATAGCTGATGTCTGCCTCAAACTGCCCGACGGCAAGTATGTCCTCGTGCGCGACCCGAACAGGCCGGTCATGCGCTTATACGCCGTCCCGATGAACGCGTTTACTGGCGAGGATGAAGAGGATGGCATCCCCGAGGATGGTGATGAAGAGACGGCGTGATGTGTAATCTTCGTCGAGGCACGAAATGTAGACACAACTATCTAGTATCTTGCGTTCGCTTCCAAAATCTGTTTTCGTACATTGCGGGCTGTACATCGCATTATATGAGCACCAAGCGAGATCTAGAGCACGATGCACTCAGTTGAAGGTGTCGCTCGCAAAGATCATCCTTCGGAAAATCCCGATCGTCACTTGCGTTCGCCCACAATGAGCTTTGATCTTGCATTTGTCGTCCTTGACCCATTGCTTGGCTTCCTTTCGCAAGACTCATTCCCGCTCGACGGCGACAGTACTGTGGACAATCTAAAACAGCAGGTCCGCAAGAGGTTCAAGGTCGAGGAGGTGGACGTCTCGATGGTGCGCCGCCGCCTGCCTGGACCATCCGTTTCGAAGACTTTCACTCTTAGCTCGATGATGAAAGAGATATTATTGAAACATCGGAAGACATGCGCCAGTTATCCTGGATCGTAATTGTATCCCGCGCTGCGTTGTTGCCATCCTCGGCCAAGCTTGCACCGATTGCAGCAACTCAGAAGAACGAGAGGATTTGGCTTGTCGTCGTCGCCGGTGAGCTCAGCGTACTCCCTCCCTGATCTTCTGACACTGAGTTCGTTGAAGGCGGCGAAGATAAGGCCGCAACGTTGCGGACATCCTGTACAGTACAACATAATCTAAACCAACCTGTCACGAACCTGACTTGTTCGCAGACCAGGCAGCGGCGGTTGCTGCGACAAGAAGCAAGCACGATCCCCCCTCGCATACGGCTGTCGAATCCAAGTTGGTCGACGAGCAGCTATTGGAGAACGCGGATGCCATTCTCAACGGCAGGCCGCAAGCACTCACAGGCCCGCCCGTGGGTGTGTACCATCCGGTTTTCACGGCTTTCCAGCGGCGCTGCTCCTCTTCGGATGACCTTTCGAGCGACGACGTCAGGAGCACCGCGCACTTTTTGGCCGCATCCTGCAGGTATTATCAACACGAGAACACGCGGAAGAACGCCATCGGCGGGAGCCTCGCCGACCTGATGCATGGGCTCAAGCCATCTGGCATATTCTCCCCGTGCGAGATCTTGGACAGCGGCGGATGCATTCTCGAGCCGGACGTGCATGTCACCGTTACGAGCTGCCTGTTACCGAAGCGTGGACCGGCTCCCCAGATAATGTGTGCCCTTCTAGGGGAGATCAGGAACGGCATCAGCAGCCCGTTGGAACACGCGACTCATGGGTACCGGACGCTGTGTGCAACTCCAGAGGTTGGTACGTTGTTCAAACCTTTGCTATGACGCAGTCAACAGAATTCCCAGCTCGATGATGTTCGGCGAGGGACATCAATGCCCATGTTTCTCTTATCCATTTCTGGCCCTCAACTGGTTATTGCGGGCGTCGTCTTCGTGGACCGGGTCGTTGTTGGGCGATTGACCGATACCATCTCGCTGGTGCCGGTTCAGCAATATGAACATCTCCGAGCTGGTACATCCTCGTTCGACGCGGTGGTGGATCGCGTTGGAAAGCTCCTACGCGCTCTCCGAGAAAGCGTCCTGGAGCTGCAGCGCTGGTACGCGAGCACCGAAGATATGAAAATCGCCTGGCGGATGCCCGGTACGGATCCGCACCCCCACCTCACCAAGGTGGGCAAGTATTCTCTGATATACCAGGCCCGCATCGCTTGCGATATCCCATCTCGCGCTATCTGGTTCGCAAGTATCTCTGCGACGGGCATGGTGGACAGGCGCTGCATCGTCAAATTCGCTCCCCGATACGACGGTGAAACCCATCGCCTGCTTTACGCAAACGAAGCAGCACCCCTGCTATACTACTGCGACTGGTCGGACTCAGTCGGCCAGATGGTTGCCGTCTACGAATATGTCGAGCGGCTCGAACGCGAGCCCGAGCCCGAAGAAATCGACAAGCTTCGACTCGCAGTCGCCGCGCTCCATAAAGCGGGTCGCGTCCACGGCGATCTGCGTTTCCCCAACATCCTCGTCACCAAGGGGAAGCTCATGATCATCGACTACGATTGGGCCGGTCTCGAAGGGGAGGTCACGTATCCAGCGGACATCAACCTCAGCGAAGAGTGTGGCTGGCACAGCGAAGTCCGGTCCTTCGGCAATATCATGGCCCAGCACGATGATTGGCTGGTCGACAAGCTGGCCGACGCTTCCCCGTCCTCATTTGTCCACTCGTACATGTGAAGACTTTCTTTCCCTCTTGGCGACAATTGTTCTGGCAGCTTAACTTCGTATAAGTAAATTATTTCACCCCTGAGATGGTGCCACGACGAGGTGTACTGAAATAATAAGCCAGCGCTGGTGTCCTGCGGCAGCGCTTTAGTCATGCACTTCCGACCGATGCCTGTGGGCGCATGCCATTGAGGCACATCACATATGTATCGTTGGGACGGACAATGAACAGAATGGTGAGCGAAAGACATTGCGGCACAGGATGTCCCAAGGACTCTGTCCAGCATCACGGTCGGAGTGTTACACGAACTTCAGGTCCGGACGCATTTGACAGATGGCTTCAACGACATCCCCCATGGTAGGACGCTCAGCCGGATCGTGGCGCCAGCACTGTTGGAACAGGGGCCAGATACCGTCGGGGAAAGAATCCGGGGGATAGTCCTCGGGTAATGGACGCTTCATCTGGCTCACTTCGATCACAACGCGTCCTGGTTGCTTGATACGGAAGAACGGCGGCAAGCCCGACAGAACCTGACATAGGTAAAGTCAATATGTTGTCTTAGCAGTAGCAGGCTGCAGATGCGATTAGCGTACCTGCAGCGCTGTCATTGCCCAACTATAGACGTCCGCGGACTGCTCGGAGCGACCATCACTAAGCTCCGGCGCCATCCATCTCATTGCATCCTGAGCGCCATTACTGACGGTGAATGTGGACCCGTGATCGTCCTCGCTGAGGGCCTTCGCAATGTCGAAGTCGGACACAACGGCCTCTCCATCATCGTTGATCAAAATGTTACTCTAAGATACGTAGTAAGCGCGCGAGATACGGAGAGATTGGTAAGACCCACAGGTTGAACTGCTCTGTGGACGATCGGAGGTTGCTGGTTGTGCAGATGTGCAAGACCCCGCGCTACATCCAGCATCTACACGGCCATATCCATCAGTTCGAAGGCCGCATCTACATTCAGATTGTCCGCCGTACAAGTTTCACTCCGTCAGCCTGCTTGTGCTTCGCCATGTAGGTGAGGATATTGCCGTTCTGCATCCAAGGAAACGCGATGAACCTAATGAAGGGAGAATCAGTATATTCTTGACGTATAGCTCTACCGCGTGCACATACTCAACGGTGGCCTTGCCTTCCTCCGCGTCGCTAGACTCGTCACTCTTGTACTTTACTCCCAGCAAACGAATGACGTTCCTATGATTTACTCGCTGAAGCAGTGTAAGCTGGCGGTGGAACCGCATTACATGCGCTGGCTTGAGCGGTGCCTCGACGCTTGAAGCTCGGGGGTACTTGAGGGCCAGAGGCCATGAAGGGTCTCCAAGCCAACAGCCTTGCCACATGTCGGCTTTAGCGCCATGGCTGATCAACGTCGAGGTCGGCAGTCTCTGAGCCTCGTTTGCCAGATCAACAAGTGGTAAGGGAGGGCCGCCCGCCTTGATTTGCATCTCGCGGAGCGTGACCAGCGAGCTCCGTTGTGACGCAGAGCCGTCGGGCTCGACGCGAGCGCGAACCTGCAGACGGCGTGTCGCCTCGAAGACTGTCGATGGGGGCGCCAATTGCAACAACGACTGGAATTGGACCATTGTGCTCTGCAGCATGTCGACCTTCTGGCCCAATTCCTGAATGCTGTCGATAATTTGGTGCAAATCCTCCGTCGCGGCAGCCGCAAAGTCTTCGCTGACTTTTTGCAACCGGAGAAGGGTCGATATCTGCATGGCGATCATATGAATGAGCTCTAATGATGCACACTGATCTTGGATACTGTAACAGACCCCAAAAATATCGAAAGACTCCGTCAGCGCAACACGAAGATCGACGAAACTTTGCTTTATGTTTTCGTGTTCGGCGAACGCCTTGAAGGGAGGGTACGCATCGATCACCTGGAGCTGCTGGCATGTATCCACGAGAAGCCTGAGTGTGTATTAGACCGAACAATTCAGTCCGTATCGCATAACGTACTGGTGTAACTTCTCGATGTGAGGAATCTTATCGTCTAGGCTGAGCCCGTCTTGAACATTGGCGTCGATAGCGCACACGATCGTCCTGCAGAAGTCAAACAACTGCTGCGACTGCTTCCGATGGTGCTTCATGCCCTTGCACCTCGTATAGAGGATCTCAAGGGCGGTGACGACTGCTTTGAAGGGGCCGGGAGCTACGTCTTTGCCGACGGCAAAGGCAGTCGCAGCCTGAGCGTCGATGACGCCGACAGTGGCCTTGATCCCCTTGAGGACGTCTCTAAGGTATCTTCGAGCAGGGGGAGACATGGTGGGGTGCGAATGCGCCAGCAAACAGAGACGCCTCTTAACGCATGCGGAGCGAAGACATGTCGACCGGAATTGCGTGCACACATCATTCCACAGCCCTCGCTATCTGTACGAATCGGGATGGGCGAGAGGAAGAAGTAGCGCGGCGGGTGCTGACGCGGTGGTCAATCGATAGAATTCTTTGCCAAACCCGGGTCGCAGAGCAGTGACAGCACGGTCCAGAGAGCCTGGAAGTAGGGTTCGCGTGAGAGGAACGCGCTCAACAGATACCCGGCGTGTACAGCCGTTTGCATAAAAAACCGGAATCGCGTTTCGACGTGAAAACGGCGCCACTTGCCTAAACGAGACACGGGCGCTACCAAGAGACGAAGGAACACCCGTCCTCTCGGTGTTCTTAATCTCGCATCCTATTCTCTCTACTGAGAACATGCTCTTAGCGGAACGACAATCCCTCAGGCCAATTACAGAAGAATTCCTTCCACTTTGCGACGAGAATGTCTGCGTTGGACGAAGAGATTAGCAGTGCGACACCTGTCAACTGTCTCCTGTCGTCCCTTTCGAGGTGTGGAGCGGTTTTCACGCTCCAACGCGATTCCGGTTTTTTATGCAAACGGCTGTAAGGGATCTGACAAGCGTTGGCACGGGGAAGGATCGTCTGCCGTCACTCGCAGCGGAACTGCGAATGACGTTCCTGTGATCTGGAACCCTGTAAGTCGGGATTCAAGGGGGCGGCGCACTGGCAAGCGGCACCGTCTTTACGCATGTTTAGACGGCCACGTCTCTGGTACAAGCTGCCCTCATAAGCAACCGAACGAGCGGCAGTCCAGCGGTGTCCGTGAGAGAATGCGTATGTCGCATGTAAGCAGACTCGTAGATGCGAGCAGGTAAGTCGGTATCCGGACGGTCGGTCGGAAGGCAAGCGTCGGACTTCCTCAACTTGACTTCAACAGACAACACCACTGGCTTCTGGTGAATCCATTTGCAGAAAAATTGATATATCAGTACAGTCGTGACCTAGTATACACATACAGTAACGATCACGAGATAAACACCTTCCTCAGCTCCGAGAACTGCACCCTCTCGCCCGTCCGCGGGCAGGTGACCTCTCCGTTATTCCTCGCGGCCATCTCCTCGAGCGCCTCGCGCGAATACACCATCCCGCTCGCCGGGAACGCCATCGGACCGTTGTCGCCGTCCATGACCTTGCCACTGATCCTACACACGATCGTGCTGTTGACCTGGTGCGAGCTGGGCACCTCATGCGCGAGCCCGCCGAGCGCAGTCTTGTCGCACACCGGACAGTCGACGTTCGCGCTCTCGTGGCCGCCGCACGCGGGAACCTTGAGCGACGAGAGTCCCGAGTGGACAGCGTACGAGAGCAGCGGGAGAGGTGGGAGCCCGTGCAGCTCGTAGACGGCTGAGCGGAAGGACGCGATGAGCGTCTGCCAACGCGAGGCGTCGTATAGTCGCTTGTAGGGCTTGCAGATTGTCGATGCCGAGAAGCAGAGCAGGGCACATGCGCGCTGTATCTGGTCCCCGTGCGTGTCCTGCCATGCGCGGAGGTGTTTGCGCGCGTACGCAATGGCGTCAAATGGCCGACCGGCGCGGCAGAGCTCGATGTACTCTTGCAGTCGCAGCTCAAACTCCAGCGAGCTCTGGAAGTAGAATGAGCAACAGTATCTTAAAGATAGAACCAGCACACCTTGGCCTTGCGCAGCGCGACCTTGTTCTCGGTGCACCATGCCAGGGCCTCCGCACAACTATGTCGCGCGAGGGCTTCCTCGATGCGCCGAACGTCGGTGAACAGCTCGACGTCGCACAACGACTCGATGCCCTTCTCTGTCGCAATCTGGCGCGCAGTGTCGAACCGGCCGGTGCGCAGAGCCCAGTCCACGAGCCAGCGGTCGAGCCGGGTTGCCGCCCACGCCTCGAACGCCGGGTCTGTGCGCATCGAGCAGCCGTCGAGCTTGGCCAGGTGCTCTAGACGCTGCTTGAGGACGTATTCTGTCGGCGCCGTGGTCGTCGTGTGCAGCGTGTTGAGCTGTGAGCTGGTCAGCGTGACCAGTGCGGCGGGGCGGGGCGCGCGACGGACCTTGGCCTTGAGGCTCTCGACGCGCGCGATCATGCCCTCGAGCGTCTTGAGCGTATCCAGCGCATCGTACGCGCCATCGAAGTCTTCGCGCTTGCCAGCGACGGCGCCGAGCTCACGCTCAATATGCTTCTGCGACGTCCGGAACGCCTTGCGCAGGTTCTCGTACGGCACCTGCGATTTGTGAGCGGGAGTCGGCGACATCGAGACTACTCACGCGTGCGAATGGATGCTCGAAGAGGAGGATGCCCTCCATGTTCAGCCGGTTCACTGACATGGCGCTGGATAACCGTGACCAACGGGCGGGACGGAGAACCGCGACCGATTTCAGGTGATCTCATACATGGTCTACTACAACAGGAGAGCAATGCTAAGGTCGTGCGCCTCTGCGAACGTCTCGCAGGATTCCCGATGCGTCTTCAACGCCCGTGAGCTTCAGCTCCTCCAGAATCTGCTGGTTCTCCGTATTATCCTTCAACAGGTTACGCAGCGCCAGTATCGCGTGCTCTCGTAAGTCTGCAAGATGTTCAGAAACGCACACGAAACGTAGAAGGGACTAACAAGGATTCCGCGCATCTTCAACGCAGAGGTTGAGCACCACTTGAACGCCCCCTGCTGCGCGGATACGGTCCTGCACGTCGCGATCCTCGTATGCGAGTGTACCCAACACCCGCACGAGGTCGCGCTTGACATACGCGAAGCCACTGAGATCTGTATTCGGCGCAGCGTGGAGACTGACGCGAGGCAGGAACGCGTCGAGCAGCCGCATGGTATCTGCTCCAGCATGAGCGCAGGGATGGTAGACAGCAAGTGGGATCCTAACCGATTTGCAGCTCCAGTGTTCCATCTTCGAGCAGTGCGGGCTTCAGTACCCTCGCACTGGTTTCTTCTTCCTGGAGCAGCAGGACGACTAGGCATTGGCAGACGAGAACGACAGCCTCGCAGACCTTGGGCAGTCGCGCGTCCGTTGCTGGCGGCACAGACGCGTCACGCTGTGGTATGATACTGCGCCCAGAGCCAGGCTCAACACTCGCGTCCAAGGCCGCGCGCAAAGATGACTGGCAGTATGAAAGGAGGCTCCGGGCCGCGGTGACGAGGAAAGCATACGTCGCTGTATCAGGCACGCCTTTTCGCGTCTGCAAGTAGGCGTCTAGCAACTTCAGAAAGGTCGTCTGAGCAGGAGTGATCGGTTCGACGTCGTACATGACAGGAGCTCTGAGTGGTCAACCGGCCAGAACCTCCGTGAAATGCTTCAGGTGGTAGGAAGACAAGAATCTGGCGGAGTACGGAATGTCGTTGTTCTTTCTGCGCGATTTCAACAATTCACCCATGTACGACGCACAACCCCCACTGCAACTCAACCTCGACCACTCGTAGAGGGCTCAGGCAGTCGCTGAGATGCCTCATCCGTAATGGTGTGTATAACGCGACACTACAAGACAGCTACGCGAGTGTCGCCGAATCCTCCGCTTGCACAAGACACGCTACACGGCATATATAGGTGTCAGGAACAAATGTTCCAGTGAGCAGCTACGTTGACATGCGACGGAGCGGTCCTAAACAGTTCCAGGGGCTCGAAGGTCGTCATCCACCATCCTCACAACCCCGTCGATCGTGTATGGAAGCGACAGCTCTGAGCACGGGACACGGTGGATTGCAGCCGAAGGAGGTCTGAGCCCATCGTCGTGCTGCAGGTGACGCCTCCACTCCCACGGCTCATCCACCACGCCCAGCTGCAGAGCGCGCAGCTTTCGAAACGCTGCGAATATGTTGTAAATTTCGTCCGCCACCTCCGAGAGGCCATAACGGTGCTGGAAATGCGATGGTTTCCTGAATTCGAGGGCGACCGAGATGTACCGCACATCGTCAAGCTTCCCCGTAGGCGTGTCGCCAAATATCTCGAGCGTTGTTTCGAACTGTGGAGTAACTTTATTTAGCGAGCCAGACGAGGTGATGCATAGGTGAACGGACCGCAGATACAGTTAGGCCCCTGTGGTAACGATCAGCGGCCAAAATGAGGCCAATGTAATGCAGATTCGGGCATTGTTCGAGGATGGTTTTTATGCTAGGCGTGAGCCTCTCCACGCGCAGCTGAAGCGTGCGAAGCGCTTGCGATTGGAAGAGGCCCATGACCGGGTCCAGATCAAGCTCAGTGTTCTCAAAGAGAACTGCGAGGTGGGGGATGGTGCAGGAGCGCTTGCGCTGCGCCAGCATAGGAAGTACGGCAG
Organism: Exidia glandulosa HHB12029; assembly: GCA_001632375.1. Classification (NCBI taxonomy): domain Eukaryota; kingdom Fungi; phylum Basidiomycota; class Agaricomycetes; order Auriculariales; family Exidiaceae; genus Exidia; species Exidia glandulosa. Next base: position 40,975 of record KV426019.1, read on the forward strand.
AGTAGAGCGAAGTCGAGACGACGCGCAACTTCAGCTGGCGTAGATGTGGTAGATGCAGGTCGCATATAAGACGCAGAGCTGCCTCGGAATGCAACGATGTTTCCAGCCACTCGACGTTTGGAAACGCGTGCGCGACTGCCTCTGCTTGAACAGCACCATTGGCAGGGATACCGAAGCCAAGCTCCTTGACGCGCTCCCATATCGCTGAAGAATTTTGGCACAAAAGGTCATGGCAGTAGTAGGTGCTAAGCATCCGCAAGCGGACGAGACTATTAACCGACCACAAGACGAGGCGGTCGAACTGCGCGTCAGGCGCGGTTTCAGAGCCCACTGAGCCTTCGACATGAAGACTCTCCATAGGAGGTAGACGGACCACAAGCCGTGCGAATGTCGAATCAGTCTCGATGATGATGCGGATGGTGCGCAAGTGCTGCAGGGCCTTTACAGCGTCAAGCGTACTGACGTCGCGCCGGATCGTAGCATCCATATCACGGACGTAAAGGTGTCGCAAGTTCTGCATGGCACGCAGAGCATGGACCACATGCAGTAGATCCTGCTGCTCGAGGCGACAGTCAAGCGAAAACGATGTGACAAGCAGTGCAATAGTGCCGGTGTCGCTGTTGCCGACGGTACGAAGGAAGAGCCTATAACGCTGCCTACTGTTCACCCCAGAGCCGCTAAGTTCGACGACTCGGTATAGCAAAGGAAGGGCTAGCGAATGCAGGGCGCGGGTCGTGATACAAAGAGCAGCTAAGGCCGTCCTGGCAAGATATCTCGCGATGATTTCGAGGACATCGTATGGCAGAGCCTCAAAGCTCGACATCCCATCGGGGTTACTGGGCGTGCGGGCCTGGGCAAGTAAGTTGGGAATGGTTGGGGTTCAAGAAGTGAAGCCATGACGCGGACATCACCGTCACAGCAGTGACTCGACCGGCTGAGCGCAGTAATCGCAGGCTCAGACGATTCATAAGATCCTTCTTCGGAGGCAGGCAAGGGCCACAGGAGTTTGCTCGATGGTACATTGTTTATTCTGGGTACTACAACATTATCATTTGACGCGTACGCCTGAGCCATCCACAATCAAGGCTTTACAGGCACTGAGAGTACTGCAAAGCCAATTAGGAACATCGAGCTTCATACATCCACCACTTACCCAATCGTTTTGCTTCGTGCAAGTCGAGCCCGATTGGCACGCTGTCGGCCCCGTCCAGCCGTTGCCACCACATTGACCATACTTAGTTTGCGTCGCCTGTGGCGCCGTGCTCGTCGACGTGGACGCGATACTCGTGGTGGGAGCCGACGTGGGCGTAGCGCTGGCACTTCCACTCGTCGTCGTCGTCCCGCCGTTGCGCGTAAGAACGAAAATCTCGCCACTGGCGTCGCTGGCGACGTATAGGCGTCTGCCGTCAGGCGACCAGACGAGCCCCGTCGGTCGGAAGCACGACGTCGGGCAGGAATTGAGGTTCGGGTTCCACAGGAGGTCACTGCAGTTGACAGATATCGCGACGATTAGATGCCTGAATATCGGGAAAGGGGGGCGCAACTAGTACACACGTACGTGTAGCCGGTGGTGCTGCTCAGCGGGGATGTAGGCGTCCATGCACCACTAGAAGCGACGCTTCCCGGGACGACAACGACCTTGTAGCCCGTTGGCGGTTGGCGGTTCCACGAGCCGTGGAAGGAAACTGCGTAACTGTCAGAAGATGTCCGACGCGGCTGTGGATGGGGGTACCATAAGCATCGGAGTCGCCACTGGGCCCAAACTTGATGTCAATTGGTGCGGAGTGAGCTTGGAACAGAACGCTGGGCTTCTTTGCAGTCTACGAGTGCAAGATGTGAGCGCGCGCTGCAGCCCGAAGAAACGAGAGTTGAACACGTACTGCACATGCAGTGTCGTTGTTGTTCATGGTGAACCAGTCGCCGATTTTGAAGCTATCGGTCGACGGGAACTGGTTGGGCTGCCATACCGCGAAGCAGGTCGGGTAGCCGTACCACTTGCTGCTCGTCGGAACGCTGCTCGCCGCAAGTGCATCACCGACTAACAGGAAACATGAGCATCCTGAACTCGTGAACTGGAATACGCCGCATGCTTACAGTTGTGCAACTTCTCGCCTGGGTTATCCAAGTGCACGTCGGTCGCGACGCCGTTCTTCGTGCGCGTCAACTGATCAGCGCTGTTCTCCACGCCCCAAACGATCCCAGACGCGTCCTCCGTGAGCCCGACTTCATTGCGCGCGCCATACGCGAGGATCGTGCCGGACGTCGCGTAGTTGTATCCACCGCTCGGAACAGCAGTGAGATCGAACACCTTGATGGCCGCGCGGCCCTGCGCAGGGTCGACAGACGCAGTGTCGAGGTTATCGTTCGAGCCGCGCGAGACGGCGAGTAGGTCGGGATGTTTCTTCGAGACGAGGAGCGTGCGCGTTATGTGGTCGGCGTTGTTCATTCCCGTGACGAGGAGGACCTGGTTCGTAAGCGCGAAAGTCGTAGGGTTGTAGTTCCATTTCCAGACGCTGTTATTGGAGCTGCATGCCGCGTCAGTTCCTATGCCCTCGCGCCAGTGAACTAAGTGGGAGGCAAACCTTGCGTAGAGCGTCGTGCTATCCGCGCTGAGCGTCAAGCCGTGGTTGAGGTAAGGATCGGACCGCACAGTCGTCTTGGAGGCAACGCTGCCGTCCGCGTTGAGCGTGAGTGCGACAATGCCGCTGCCTGCCTGCAAGACAAGTAGATGTCCTGCGCTGTCGAACGCCAGCGTACGCGGGCTAGCGAGGCCGCTGGCAACACCGTTGACAGTCCAGCCACTCGCGACGCTCATGGAGAAACGCGGGGTAACCCACGCCGCACGCGCTGTCGAAGATCGTTAGCATGACGTTGTGGACGAGAATGCAAAACGCACCAGTGTTCTGCAGCGACAGCAGCGCAACAAGCGTAGTCGTAACGAACTTCATCGTATCTTCACAGCAAAGGCGAAGAAGGGACGCAAGCGCAAGAGGACGGCAGGATCATCCACGCATGGACGGATTATATGTGTAAGCCAGAACCTGTCCATGACCATGTCACCCGCGATGACCGAATGCGAGTGAATGCATCGTCAAGACGAGATCTGTCGGAGAACGTGGCGCGGGTCATCCCCATGTGGCGGGATCTGCGACGAAGCGCCGGAATATCCGCGTCCCCCATACAGCAGTCATCGTCTGCGCGGTCTGGATTCTGGAAGTTTCGGGCGCGATGCAAGGGCCGACGAGGCTGGAGGATGAAGTAGGAGAATGAACGTGACCTGCTCGCGGGGCAGGCTCGGTGTGTGGAGAAACTCCATCAGCCAAGGACGAAGCGGGGCGGGATCGCGTGGCATCCCAGGATTCGTTCGGGGACGACAGCTGCGGGTCGAGAATGAGGTCAGCAGCTGCAAAATGTGCCTCTTGAGTCTGCCCCTTTCACGCTCCAAGGCAAAAGACAGAATTCAAGTGCCGTGTCATGCCAGTCGGCCACCCTAGATCTCCTGCAGCGCACCAGGCCGAAACGCTCCCTCTGACGGCGAGCAATATGGAGGTGTGCTGCGTCGAGCGTCATAGAGATGCGCGCGACGCTCACTGGCACAGAAGCGGTGGGCACAAGTCGTTGAGCATGTGTAGCGGCCGCTGAAGGCGACCATCCTCCAACCTTCGCCGCGCAACTGAATGGCATCGAGTGAAGGAAATGTCAAAGGTATATTGCACGGGTACGTGGCGTGGGTATGGCTGAAAGCGTTGACCTGGCTTCAAGCACCTTGGGACGGGACACCGAGAACGTCGTGCACGGCCTGAAAGGTGTATGAAACTTGTGGTTCAATCGCCCGGACTGCAGGCGAATGACAACCGCATCTATGCCCTGCCCACGACGTTCTGCAGATGTGAGGGCCGTGGAAATCCCGTGCAGCAGCATTGGACGCCCAAATAAGAGATGGCAGGGCAGAGTCTACTGTCACTGTAAACCTTGCGATCATCGTGGGCCGCAATGCTGTCGACGTAGAAGCTTCTGGCTGGCACAACCGCCTGTTCGCCTGACAGAAAAAGGGTCGTCGTAGGGCGAGACCGATGAAGGTTGCGGGTTACCAGGGTCAAGGCAACCGTAGATCCCAGCCTACGAGAACAGAAGCGCTTTGGACCTGCAGGCAGAGCAGAAACTGGACGCAGTACAGAAGGCGCGTTCGGGACCCGTGCGTGACGAGGAACGAGAAGGCCGTAAATGCAGGAGCGTCGACTCTCTGGAGTCCTGACGCGTGATGAAGACAAGAAACGCGGTCTCGGCGTTTACGCTTCCATTCCCCGTCCTTCCTCTCCTCCATGGCGTCTATCGCGCGTCTCGACTCGTGGCTCTCGCAACTTCTCGACTGTCGACACCTCGCAGAAACAGACATGAAAATCCTCTGCGAACACGTACGATTGATCCTGCTCGAAGAATCCAACATCCAGCCCGTCGCCGCGCCCGTCACCATCTGCGGCGACATCCACGGCCAGTTCTGGGACCTGCTCGAGCTCCTTAGGAAAGGCGGGATGGCGCCCGAAACGAGTTACATTTTCATGGTGCGTACTGGAGGCTGGAGCGCGCTGTGGGTTACTTACTGACGCGGGTGTAGGGCGACTTTGTGGATCGAGGGTATTACAGCCTGGAGACTATATCTTTGCTGCTCGTTCTCAAGGCACGGTGCGCCGCTCTTGAAGTTCATTACAGGCCCCGTTGACGAGTGACGCTCGGTGTGCAGGTATCCGGACAAGATTACGCTATTACGCGGGAACCACGAAAGCAGGCAGATTACCCAAGTATACGGCTTCTATGGTGCGTACTCGCGCCATACATTCCTCGTATTTGAGCCGCTAAACCGTGTTGCAGACGAGTGCCAGCAGAAATACGGGAGCGCGACGGTGTGGAAAGCGTGCTGTGGCGTGTTCGACTATTTGAACTTGGCCGCCGTGCGTCTACCGTCTGCCACGTCCGCACCGTTTCCTCGACTTAGGCGTTGAGCGCAGATCATAGACGGCACGGTGTTATGCGTGCACGGCGGCTTGTCGCCAGACATCCGGACGTTGGACCAAATACGCGTCTTGAGTCGCGCTCAAGAGATTCCGCACGAAGGCGCGTTCTGCGGTGCGTCTGCGTCTGCGTCTGCGTCTGCGTCTGCGTCTGTGTCTGCGTCTGCGTCTGCGTCTGCGTCTGCGTCTGCGTCTGCGTCTGCGTCTTCTCAATATCTCTGACGTGATCTCGTCCTCGTCCGCACAGACTTGATGTGGTCCGACCCGGACGAGGTGGACACTTGGGCCGTCAGTCCGCGCGGCGCAGGCTGGCTGTTTGGCCAGAACGTTACACACGAAGTACGCACAGTATACCTTAATCCCTTCTCCACATTCTTACAATCTGTTGCTGTAGTTCAATCATGTAAATGACCTGACGCTCGTCGCGCGCGCACACCAACTCGTCCAGGAAGGGTTTAAGCAAATGTTCGACGGCCAACTAGTAACAGTCTGGAGCGCGCCAAACTACTGCTATCGGTGCGGAAACCTGGCGAGCATATTGACCATACGGCCGGACGGGGAGAGAAACTTTACGGTGTTCGAGGCCGCGCCCGAGAACGACAAGAACCATCCTGTCAACGCCTCGCGAGCTGTACGTTCGCGTTCTGTTACCGCATTGATTGTCTAACGCCGTCTGTGTAGAACGCGATGGGAGGCGGATTGCCCTACTTCGTTTGACTGCAACTCGGGGAGGGAGGCAGGGGGTCGTTGTACATTAGTTATCCATACAGACATAGACTCAAAGTCCCAAAGATACAACAAGAGCGTGAAGGGTCCAACTTCGTCTCCAAGGCTCGCTTTTATGGCGGCTCGGCACTTGGGTCTGTGTCCGGGTCTGTAACAGTCGGGTCGGACGACGACGGTGGTGTGTTGGGGTCGAACGTAATCGCAGGGTTGCCCGACTGCACGGGCTGTCCGGTATTCGTCCCCACGGGTTGAGCGTCCGTAGCTGTGGGCGTAGAGGTCGCAGCGCTCGATTTAGTGCTGTCGTCCCCGCCCTCCAGGGACGCGGGACTCGCGCTCTTCTTATGCGACAGCGACCCGCCGACCGCGCCGCCTACAATGGCGCCAATGATAACGATCGCGAGTAACGCGAGGGCGATTCGCCCTGCTGTAGTGTGCAGGAACGCGAATCGTGAACGGTGAGGAGGCTTTTGAGGGCCTGGCGAGGTGGAGGCTGTCGCTGGATAGGGGAGCGAGGGCTGGCGACGGACCGGGTTGAGTATGTCGACGTTGTAGCCTTCCTGAAGGTGCCAGCACGAGTCAGCCAATTACTGTGATACTGTTGTATGCTCTGACGGACCTGCTTTTCTGCCTCTGAGACGTGCGGTGCCTGCGCGAGTAGATTCGAGTCGTACGACATCGCGCTGGCGCAGAGTTAAGAGGGAGCCAAGTCGGGTCGCGGACTCGGGCGTCGTGGCGAAGACGAGAAGAGAAGAGAAGCGACCCGGTGTTTAGGCGGCCAGCACCGCCGTCGGGCGGTACGACTCGGAAACGGCTCTCGTCCTCTTTCTAAGCGGGTCGAATCCAGCAGCCACGCTGTTCGCGCCAACTTGGGGCTTATGGACATACTCTACAGCACAATTTTTTGATTTCTTGCGTAGCTTTGAGGACAGCGCTGCTTTCGACCTCGTTGGATCTCTCGTTCGCTCGACTTCGAATTCGTCTCTTCGGCATCGGGATGCTTGACTGATACCATCTGCGAGGAGCGCGCGTACTTCAGTCGGGATGCATTCGATCGTTCCTTGTAGACGTCAGCCTGCTAGTGCCAAAGTAACAGCAGACCTTCGCACGCCAACGCGTGGCGGCGTGGAGGATGTACTGAGCGACAAGTACGGAGCCGCAACCTCCGCAAGTGCGACAGGAGTTCCTTTCGCGTGGGCCATGATCAGCATAAGCATTGCACAGACGCTTGGCCACAACTCGGAATACATCGGGCTTTCTTTGGCTTCTACGCCGTAAGCTCTGTGTTTCCTGACGCACGGGGAGAAGCTGCGTTCAAACGAGTTCGACATTCCAGCTACTAGTACCTTCCGTTCCCAGTGCATGTCGGTATTGCGTATTAATAGGAATTCCACTTTCGCACCGCAGTCGTCGGTACCGTACTCCTTTACGAAATTGACAGTCCCGGAGCATACTGTCATCGAAACTTTGCCTGATCTGCTCTCAACTCACGGGCTCCGCATGACCGACACTTCAATGCTTTCCCTGTGTACTCGGAGACAACGGACAGTACCGTCTTCGGAACGAGGTGCAAACTGTATATGTTTTCTCCGTTTCACGAAGTAGCTTCATAACACAGTATACAAGGTGAGAACACGAACAGCGTTTGGGATCTACGAAAGGTTGACAGCTGGATCGGCGATGCTGTTATAATCGCCGCAGTCACTCTGCATTCGCCTTCCTCTGCCCCTCACCATGCCTAATCCCACAGCAGGCGATGTCGTCGTACAAGACGGGGACTCCAGGAGTGCGTTGCAGAAAACTGCTCCGCTGGCGTTTCGGCTCCTAGACTGATCCCTGTCCCCCTCTACTAGTTGCGTTCTCCCCTGCCGACGACTGGCAAGAATTGCAAGCTGCCGGATGGTACTCCGGCGGTACTATGGCTATCTCGTGGAACGAATCCGCATCCATTTCTTTCAGTTTCGTTGGTATGTCGTTGCGCTGCTCTTGTGTTCATCGCCCGATCATTTACGTTGGATCGCCTGGCTGGCTCTATAGGCTCGTATATGTGCGTTTCTCGAATTTTACCTCTCATCGTTTTACGAGGCTGACGCTTGCAGCTGGTATTTCGGAGACCTTAATTACGACCACGGGCGCTTCAAGATCAGCATCGACAGTCAACCCGGTACCACGAACACGTCGTATGACCCGAACAATCTCGCGGTTCGGTCACTCTTCAGCCAGTCTGTAGACCCTGGCCCTCATTCGGTCGAAATCACGAACGTCGAGAATATGAAGGCGACGGTCTTGGATTATTTTGTGTGCGTCGATCACTGCGACAGGGCTGAATCTATCTACGGTGTTCACGGAGACTCATAGATTTACACCTCACACCGCTGAGAATCCTGGAATTTCAGACGTAAAAGTCATGGCAGATGATTACAGCGGTATGCCACATAACGTCCTCGTTGGAGATATTGCCTGAACTTTCATGTCAGTAATAACGTACAGTCACCCTGCCCAATGGACCGTCGGCGTCACTGGTCCTGCGTACCATCTGACGTTCGCCGATGGCGCGTCGGTTTCGTTTACGTTTACCGGCGAATACGTCTGGTAATGCCATACTCTAGCACACACATATATCGTGCGATTATTGATTCGAGCAGGTTTTACGCGGACAGGAATACCGACCACGGTCCCTTCCTGGCATCCATCGACGGCGAAGCGGCAACGAGATTCTCGTCGTACAGCGTTGTACACACGGATGTGGAGCCCTTGTTCAGTAGGGCGGTTAGCCCTGGCAAACACACCTTGACGATCACCAACGCAGGACCAGGCATGGCCCTAGGGATATCCTGGTTCCAGTAATGTGTTTTCTACTCGACGCCGCGGTGGTGCACTGACGGCATTGTCGTAAATAGGTATCGACCGATGATTTTGTCTACTCCAAGCGAGAGTACCACTCCAAGCAGCATGGGCAAGGCATCTTCAAGGTTGTCGCCACAGTCTTCTCAGACGTGGAGCACTGGTCCCTCGACATCTGCAGCAACCCAGGATTATGGCGACCCGCCGGTCGGGACGAGCAGCCCGAGCAATACAGCTTCTACAGTATCGTCGCGGTCTTTTGGGAGCAGTACCTCGCCCTCTCTCTCGACTCAGAAGTATCCCGATAGCGGTCTATCGGTCGGGACTATTGTTGGGATCGTCCTTGGTGTGGTCGCCCTTGTCGCCTTGGTCCTTGCAGCCGTCTTCCTCTTGCGCGTAAGGAGACGGTCTCATCCTACCCAAGGGGTGGTTGATCCTGTCCGGCCATCGGAGCCGTTGCTGTCCTCCGAGCAGCAAGGACACCTTGCCGATCACAGCTTGCCAACTTACGAGCAGTCCACCTTAGGCGGTATTATTAGCACTGACCTGACACTCGTTGGAGGGTCGCTCCCTCAGTCTGCAGATCCGCCGGCTCCCCGTCCCAAATCATGAGTTCGCATCGCGCTTAGTATCTTGTTTAGACGGTTAGCACAGGGGGATTATGTGCACGTCTTCTTGGATACTTCTTGACTCCGGACTTCTTCTTGATCTATTGTTCTGGATAGCTAAAGTTTCAACCCATTTTACTAGGATCGCCGTAGGTATAGCTGATCATATACAATCTGGTCTCATAGTGCATGCCTGTGTTCTCTCTGTCGATAGATCCTCATTTTATTCTCACAATGTAACACATTGACGCCCTGCGAGGACCAGGGTGCATGATACAATCAGCGCTGGTGCATGATACAATCAGCGCTAGTGCTGATAGTTCGCGGCGACTACCACCGACAATTACACCAGTGACAAGCTTTTTGGCATGTCATAATACTTTCATAAGTGTATTACTCATCACTAGACACTTCTATCTTCAAGGCGAAGTCGAGCATTGTGCGTGGAACAACGGTTTTGGAACCCAGCGAACAGCCACCGGCAAACTTCCGCAACCCGCTTTCCCTACTGTTGGCAACGGTGTTGTGCAGCGCCAGCCTGACGCAGTCCTGGCGTACTGCAGCACCGGCGTTGTCGCCGAACATGGGCAGCATGTTACACCGCCAGTCCATCTTAGCTGCAAACGATGTCACCAGTCACGGTCTGCGGGCGAATGGCGCCCGGCTCGTATATGTGCTTCTCCCAAACAATATGTTCTACGCTACAGAGATGGCCCTGGGACCGCAGCCTGTACGAGCTCGACAGGCTCTAGTTTTCTGCTCGAGTCGCGACAGTATCGCCCCGAGCGCCCTGTTCAGTGTCGACACACCCCTGCGGCCTCTTCGTCCAATAATCTATCTACCTCTTGAAGCGCGACAAGAACAGATCGAGGGGTGGCATCCCGTGTACTTTCGTGTCCCGGTATCGAGCTCTCAGCCACTCGGAAACCAGTCCCGCCACCGTTCTCGGTACCGAACTTCTTCACAAGCACCGCTGATTGACAGCTCGGCGACTGTAAGTACACCGACGATCGCGGGCAACGCTCTCGACGCCCAGCTTGATCCGCCAGTGGCTGCCACTGCGCGCCGGTCGCAGCTGTACGCCGTCCGACTCGGGCCGCTTCACACTCCCACCCATGCCACCGATGAGAGAACTTACCGAAGGCGAGCGGGAAGAGCGTGTTTAAATGACTGTGTTTTCAGCGCTCATGCAGTGGCTGTATTCATATAGAGAATCCGAACAGCGCCCGAATGACAGGTCGATCGGTGATGTCCCTCTGCTTGTGCACGTCGCAGTTGCCGTGTTTCCGCCAATTCTCTCTTGCCTCTTTCACTCACCATGCCTGACCCAACGTCGCAGGATGTCGTTGTGCAGGACGGGGATCCCAGCAGTACGTCGTACAAAGTCGCCGCTCTTACATTCGCCCTCATATGCTCGTGTCTTCACTCCTTCAGTCGCGTTCGCCCCACCTGGTGACTGGATCCCATTGACGAATGACCAAGAGTACTCTGGTGGTACCCTGAGGATCTCGTGGAACGAATCCGCCACCATTTCTTTCAGTTTTGTCGGTACGTCACTGGCGCAGCCCTGGTGTCCCTCCAAGTGGTTAGGCGACTCAGGCACTACCCAACTATAGGCTCGTATTTGTGCGCGTCTCTCTTCTCCCTCTGTCTCCACACATTGGCGGGACTGACGCTTCGCAGCTGGTATTTTGGAGATCTCAATTTCGACCATGGACGCTTCAAGATTAGCATCGACAACGACACTGGCACCATTTCTACGTCCTATAATCCGAACGGTATTGCAGTTCAGTCACTCTTCAGCCAGTCTGTCGACCCGGGCCCGCATTCTGTGACGATTACGAACCTGGACAACACGAATGCCACGGTCCTGGACTATTTCGCGTACGTCGATCGCGCAGCCGAAACCGTTCAGAAAGTCACGGGGAATCACAGCTTCACGCCTTACACCGCTGCAGTCACTGCGACTTCGGACACAATAGTGCAGGCTGACAACTCTTCTGGTGCGTGAGATGCTGTTGTCACATGGTTGTCTGACCTCCTGTGCCAGCTGTGACGTACAGTAACCCTGCGCAATGGACGGTCGGCGGCAGTGTCAGCTCAGCGTACCACCTAACGTATAACAACGGCGCATCGGTATCATTCGAGTTCACTGGGGAATATGTTTGGTAACGCTGAACCCCACTGTCGACATCGTGCAGCCACTGACTCAAGTAGGTTCTATGCAGACAGGAATTTCGACCACGGCCCCTTCTTAGCGTCTATTGACGGCGGCGCAGCCACAATGTTCTCCTCATACAGCGCTGTGTATACGGACCCGAACGCCCTGTTCAGCCGGGCGGTCAGCCCTGGTCACCATGTCCTGACAATCACCAATGCGGCAGCAGGCACTGGTCTGGGAGTAGCTTACTTCGCGTAACTACCATCCTCTCCTCTCCGGAACAGTGAACTGACGGCGTTGTAATTCGCAGGTATCGGCCAACCAACTTGTCCGCCAATACTACCCCTTCGAGCAGTACTGCCAGCTCTCCTCCAGCATTGCCCGAGTCTTCGGGAAGCAGTACCCCGACGACTATCCCGAGTCCGAATAATGGCGGACTGCCCATCGGGGCCATTATTGGAATCGCCATCGGTGTCGCCGTGGTTATCCTCCTGGTCCTTACAGGCCTCTTCCTCTTGCGCGAGCGCCGTCGTGCGAGGAGGCAGCCGCAGCCTACGCAGGGGATGATTTATACCCCTCAGCCGTGGGGCCCGTCGCCGTCCGGGGTGCAGTATGGTGTTGTGCAGCAGGGAGAACCCGTCGAGTACGGCTTGCCAACTTACGGGCAGTCCGTCGGTTCCAGCGCGCCTGGCAGCACTAGCGTCTCCGGAGAACCGCCTGCACCCCGCCGCAAATCATGAGACGATTCTCTGTAGATCGCGGACGCTGTTCCTGTTACTAGTTCTCATATGCTAGCAACTACGATATACTTACTTGGGTTATCTATTTAAATTCGGACTCATTCGCACGGCGTCTAGGAATCCTAGTCCTGGGCGCGACGGATAACACGCTCGCGGCACAGCTCCCGCCCTTACGGGCCTTACCACGTGCACGGCCTCCCTCGAAGTCGTTATACCTGTATCGGGAGGTCAATGAACCTATCTGAGGCTACAGGCGACACTGCAAAGCGCCCAACCGCCAAGGTATGACGGCCAGTCACCTCCGGCAGCGAAAGGAATCCTGATCCACCGTCATCTACATAATTAGGATTAAAGATTCTACCGAGCATACACTGAGGATACTCGAACGTTACCATCCCGTTGTGCGAAGGAAGTGCGGGTAGAACAACCGTTTTTTAACTCCGCTAGCTTCCGAGAAGTCCGAACCATCCGCCGCGGATCCTTCTGACCAGGCTCAGCAATCCGACTACGTGCACGCTTCCGCCTACCTGCTTCCGCCAAACCTGCGTCCAGCAGACACTGGTTTCCCACAGGATGAACAGGCCTTCATAACCTGCGCCCACTCACGTACGCACGCAACAGCTAGACAAAAACAAAGTGAAATACTAGGTAGAGCGAGTGCGTAAGTAAGGCTAGAGGCTAAGGTAGGGAGCAGGTAGAGCGCAGCTTTTACATGGAGGGGAGGCAGGAGGAGGGAGGGAGAGTCGGGATACGATTATCATACAGACACAACGAAGTGGTGGAGCGGGGTCGTAGAGTAATAAGATATAGGTACGGGGGAGGTACGCTCGATAGATCGAGGACGACTGAACAGAAGACAGCGACACAATGGGAGAGGGCAGAGGGCGAGACAGCATCGAAAACAGTGCAAACATAAAAGGCAAAAAGGGGGCAAGAGGGAGAGAGATTAAGCAAGGGCCACGACGAAAGAGAATACAAGTATCGAAGCGAAGAGGCGAAGAGCGAAACGACAATAAGCCCAAGGGGGACTGGCGGAAGAAAAGACTGTAAAGTAAGAAAAGAACGAAAGCGGCGGTGGATTAAAAGAGCTTGCACTTGGCGAAAGCGAATATGACAGCGACAGAGAGAGATGATAGAGAGTGAGTGTGACGGTGGGTGGAACTAAGGCGAATAAGTAGCGTAGTAGTGCGAGTAGGTAGGTGTAGGTGTAGGAGTAAGTCGAATCGAATCGAACAAGCGGTGCACGCCCGCTAAAAGAGAGGACGCAAGCGTCCTTGCGGGCCGTGCACATTATAAGAGGAGCGCGATTATAGTACTGGGGGTTGATTGCTTGCTTCGGGAGACACTCTTGAATTATAGCTGGTAGTCGGTCGATATGTGGGCGGCGATGATATGAACGAGTGTCGATCGCGCGGCGATGAAGGGAAGAGATTACATGTACAGCGGCTGCGCGACGGGCATGTACACCGATTGCGCAGCGCCGTGGACGTTGAAGGGTGCCGAGGTCGTCGTCGAATAGAGTGGCGCCAAACCCGCCTGGGAGGGGACCGTGATGGGCGCCGTATAGCTCGGCTCGTATTGTACTTGGTAATGCGGCTGCGACTGGGGCTCCGCAGCGTAGTCCGACGCCTGGGATGCGACGTACCCGAAGTCGGGCGTGCTCGGTGGGCTCATCGAGTGCACGCTCCGCGGTGCATGGGCGATCTGCGAATGCGAGGGCACGTACATCTGCGACGGGACGATCGCAGCATGCTGCGCCGCACCGTCGTCCTGGCGCGCGAATCGTTCAGGGCTGCATCCTGGCGACGGGAAGACGGACGTGGCCGGGGTGTTGAACGACTCGCCGTGCGGAGAGCACGGATCGCTGTACGTCGTATGCGGCGAGCCGTGGGACGAAACGTAGCCCTGGCCAGGCTCTGCAATCAACGGCGACGGATCGAGCGGCGCCCACTGGGACGGGACGGTCGGTACCACGCCAGCGTACTGCTGCTCAAGCGGTGTAGCGGCCCATTGCGGCGAGCTAGTGGTGGCGTTGACGTTGTAAGCAAAGATCTGCTCGTTCTCCGAGTGGCGACGAATGAACGACGGCTCGTTAACGACGGAGCCAGGCGTGCTCATGCCCCCAAAGTCCGCAGGCGATTGTGCGGCCTGCAGCATCGCCATAACATCACCATCCTCATCCGGTGACATGGCGTCGTACTCGGACGGCGAGACGACGAGATGGGGCACGTCAACCGAGAGCTGGCCGTTCTCGTCCGGCAGGTACTGCAGCGGTGTGCGGCCGTGCGTACGCAGGTGCTGGGCGAGGTTGTCGCTGCGCGAGAAGCGCTTCTGGCACTGGTCGCACTGGTACGGTTTCTCCATGGTGTGGGTGCGAACGTGACGCTTGAGATGCTCCATGCGCTTGAAGTAGCGGCCGCACGAGAAGAGCGGGCACGCGAACGACTTTGACCGCACCAGCCCGGGCGCGTTAACGGGAATCTGGGCAGGGGCATTGCTGCCGACGGATGGTGTGATGGCGAACGGCGATACCGGGGCGAGATCGTGGGCCTGGACGACTGGGGATGGCGAAAGCGAAGAGGCATTAAACTGCGATGCTAGCGGGTGATAGCGCGCGGCGGCAGGTACAGATGCGGGCACGGACGAAGGCACGACTGGTGTCGGAACCGACGAGTCTTGGGTGAATGTGACATCGGAGCGAATACCGTAGTGCTCCGGGTACTGATGGGCGGCAGCATCGGACTGGATGTGGTGCTCCTGCTGCTGCTGGAGCAGGCCGTTGGCGAGGCTGGGCTCTGTGACGCCGTTGGCGGTGGCGGCCTTCTTGCGGCGTTGCTTGTAGGACGGGCTGCCCTCAAACATGGAGAAGCGGCTGAGCAGTTGTGGGCGGCTGCGGAGGAAGAGGTCGCGGGAGCAGATGAGCGACCGGGAATCCTGAAGGGACGGGCACTCACCCAAGGGCCGACGCAGCGTCTTCCGCTTCTACGTCGTCCATGGTGCGCTTCTTTGAGGTTGCGGCTGCCGATGCGGGGACTGCGGCGGAAAGCAGGAGATGCTGGTAGATGGAGGGCGCTTGGGGGAGTGATGCGGGCATGGATTCGGGCTTGCCGAACTGCTCGAAAAGGGAGCGCTTGGGGTCGTATGTGAATGAGCGGGCGGGCTCTCCGGCGACGATAGTGGTAGCCTCCATGCCCATCTTTTCTCGCTTGAGGTCGCGCTCGAGGGCGTCGAGGAAGAGACGGTCGTGCGGCACCGAGTACCAGTAAAAGACCTTTTGTTTCTTCTGGGTGCGGATGCACTGGTACTTGAAGAGCAGGTCGAGGAACGGCGACTGGAGCGGGCAATGAGTGACAGGGTCCCCGTTAAAGATTTCACAAACCTTGGGCTCTTCGAGGCACGCGTCCTGGCCGGGCTTGAGGTTGCGCAGATCGCTGAAGACGCCCTCCTCGAACTTCTTCATGTTGCGCACGGGGCGGCCAAAAGCCTCGAATCTAAGCAGGAGCGAGCGCACAATGTCTGTGCCTGTGATGTGATAGAGGCCTCCCCAGAGGACGCAGGATACAAAGTCGCCGTTGGGCAGGGCGAATCTCCGGAGCGCGGGGTGCTGGAAGGGCGCGGGCGAGGGCTGGGTGCTGTTCCATCTCGTGGGCGCGGTTGCGAGGAAGAGCTTGAGGCGGTCGAGGGCGTCGAGGAGGGTGCGGTCTGGAGTCGTGAAGTGGCGTATGTCATTAGGGAGGGGCGGGGAAAGCATTATAGTAGGTAAGCGGGGAAGGAATACAGCGGGGAACGGGGGAACGACTAGACGGGAATCGTGCGTGAGAGGGAGGAGGGAAGGGGGAGCCGGACCGGCAATGTCCGTTTCGAGGTCCGATCTTACCCTCCTCTTCTCTCTCTTAAGCGCCCGCCTACTCTCCCTGTATCTAGAATACAACTCTCACTACTCGCTCTCTTGATTGCCGCAATGCCTCGTCCCCCAACGACGATCCCGCGCTTCATCTCCCTGCACCGCCCCATAACTCCCGCCACACGTGGGCCGTTCCTCCGACCCGGGTTCACCGCCATCCACGCTCTATGCTATTCGGCCGAGGTCCTGTACAACGATTGCTGTTCGTGCACCTGGGCGCCACTGCCACTGTCATCCTCCAAAGCGCCCGTTCCGCACCAATCCATGAACGCGCATAACCAGCCTAAGGCGACACCGCACACTCCGTTGAAACCAGCGGGTTCTGTGTCCCGAGTACAATGTTGGTCGTCCACTTGCTCAGATCTCCGTAGTACGCTCCACTTGATCCACCGACCTCCCGCACCTGCCAAACATTCGCCTTCTGACGTTCTCATCCCAAATATGGGTCCTCGACGTTCGACGTTGAGAGGTCACGGACCACTGTCCGGAACGCCCCTGCGCGGAGAACCATGGATTGTGGATCGTCGTGCGAAGTGTGAATCCTCCGCAACAATTCATCCAACCTCCGTCGCAAGTGCCACCCACCGCCTATCCATCTCATCACTGGCCGTGGATCCGGACCCTTGCACAGTTGGGCATTCGAGCTTAGAAGGACTGATTGCACCGTGCATCATATCATCAACCTCTGCACTACGTCTCGATCCCTTGCACGGCACGTCGAACCTCTGTGCGCCGTCCCGAAATCACTCGTCCTCGTGCGTCGTCCCGAAATCACCCATAGTCGTGTGCGGTGTGCTGGCCAGGTGCTCCTGAAACACCCGCTTGCAATTGTACGAGTGCGCACCGTTCTCGTGGAGCCGTTCAGCGTGAGAACCCGGGCCCGCATGCACTGTGGGAGTTCAAGGTCTCCCGTGCCGCACGGCGGCGCGGCGTGGGACTGGATACGGTTCGAAGACTGCCCTGTGACGCTTCGAAGGCTGTTATCTTCGAGACCGTCTACCGCTGCTAGTTATCGGCCGTACTTGTGGCTAAACTGCATCACTGAGGAATACACGCATGCTGAAAGTGGGTATGATCTTGCTATATCTCCGGTATCCTGGAGATGAGCGCATACATGTATCGTTGTTAGATCGCAGGAACGTCCGCTCCCGTGAGCGTCTTTCGAAACTCGCGGTACCGACGCGCGTGGCAAGTGCGCTTCCCTAGGTTACTGACAGTCGAGCGCGCATCCTTACCCAATTGACAATGTTTACAAGCCCCCTGCATAATGATACTAATGATAGTGCCTCGTCGCAAACGCAAACATCCATGAGTTCTCTAAGGCATACTTGTTACTGGGCTCTTCACGGCGGTACCGAGACAGATCCAGCTTGTTCTTCGCCTTGCAAGGACTGCGGCGGCCGAGCTGCATGTTGGGCATGGTCCCGAAACGGGTTGAAGTTATCATTAACAATGGTTTTGGGCGTTGTCACGGAGGTACGCGACTCGGAGTAAAGAGCGCGAGATGCGGCGAGAGCCTGAGAGACCCAACAGTCCGCTCTTTGCGGACTCTCATGCTCACTGCGATCGAGCGCCGGGTATTGCTCTGAGTACAGTATGACGTGAGAGAATGCAACGCGCAGCTGGAGATCTCCAGCTGCCTGAGGCAAAGATGTCAGATCACCTACCAGTATCAGGAGGACACCCTTTAAGCAAATTATTGATATTGTCCAACGCGAAGGCTGGATTTATCGTACACCTCCGAGGCATGATCGAGAATCGAGATCTGTTGTTTTTGCATGATCACGATCCCCAATTGCAATTCAAATGGATGAACGGTGGCGGTGGGGGTTCTTTCGAAATCTTTGCACCGGTGACGGTCGATCCGGGTGTGCTTCTTTTCCTCCGTCTTGCACAGCCGCTCGTCACGGTTCCTGCCTGACGCACGTCGCACCGCCCGACCTCAACACAGCGTCGTTGTACTTTGCTCCACGCCCCGTGCAATGGGTGGCTGCTGTGGCGAACCGAAATACGGCGGTGGCGACGGCCAGAACTCGAACAGACCCACGTCGCAGTACCAAGCGAGCCCGTACATCGTCCAGCAACAGCCTCCTCCTATCCAGCCTCTCTCGACCTACGCGCCGGACAGCCGTACAGCGTTCGCGCCTGCGCAGACATGGACGCCTGCACCCTCGGGCTCTACGCCCTCTCCAACGCCATATGGAACTGGACAACTGCAGGCGCCCGGACCCATGCAGCAACAACTGTATGCGGTTGGCAGCCAGGGACAGGTCCTTTCTCCCAGCTCCTACCCCATACTCCCAGCAGCGCCTCAACCGGCTGTCATTAATCGCTCGCCGCCGCCGCACATGGCCCCGCCCAGCGTCTCCGGCAGCAGCGTGACAAGTCCGACGCTGCAGCGCGCGCCGTCGCTCCAGGCGAACGATGAAGGGAAGCTTGTCATTTCCATCGATTTCGGTATGTGGGTCCACGCGCTGCGACGGTGGGATGTGTTGCTCAGTCCTCGCAGGCACCACGTTCTCTGGTGTGGTAAGTCCTGCAGCCCTGTCCCGCTTCTTCCATCTCCGTTCAGTCCGCAATCTGCTATCCTTGCGCCCGCACGTCCTGTACACAGCGGGCAATTCGTCCTGCAACCCGAGCTGCAGCTTGCTCCGTCCCCTCGGCGCTCGCGTTGCCAATCACTCTGCATCTTGATGGCTTCTTCTCTTCCATGACGTCGCGCGCTGACATGGGTCACTCCTTCCAGGCGTACGGCTCGTCGCGCATAGCGGGCGGCAAAGTCCAGCAGATCCTTCGATGGCCAAAGGCGATGGACACCTTCCGCAAAGTCCCTACGTGTCTGTTGTACGATGAACAGGGCCGC
Organism: Exidia glandulosa HHB12029; assembly: GCA_001632375.1. NCBI lineage: Eukaryota > Fungi > Basidiomycota > Agaricomycetes > Auriculariales > Exidiaceae > Exidia > Exidia glandulosa. The sequence goes on from KV426019.1 coordinate 59,827, forward strand.
GTACTTGCGTGGGGACTTGAAGCGAAGCATGCGACGATTGTGCAGGGCATGTATCGTTGTGAATGGTGCGTCATGATCGAGTATGAGTAGGCCTTCCTTGACGTTGAACATCGACAGGTTCAAGTTGTATCTAGAGCCGCAGGCGTTACGCGAGGGCGGGAGTGTCGACCCGCGTTTACCGCCTCTGCCAGTACGTTCCATTACATCCTCGCGCGCCCTTGTTGCGTCTAACATAGTGTTGTAGCCGGGCAAGACCCCGTTCGACCTCATCGTCGACTACCTCTCGTGTCTCTGGGAATACTCGCGCGAACAAATTACGCGCGACATCTCCTCCGTCGCGGACCTCGACACCGCCCAAGTCTGGCTAACCGTTCCCGCCGCATGGAACCAAAAAGCGTGCGCGATGATGCGCGACGCCGCCATCCGCGCCCAACTCGTCCGTTCCGCACACGCGCACGACCGCAACTGGCGTTCCCGCCTCAAGATCATCACCGAGCCCGAGGCGGCAGCCGTGCACGCCGCGGCGCTCACGAACCTGCACAACCTGCGCGGCGGGCAGTCGTTCATGATCTGCGACGCGGGCGGCGGGACGGTCGACCTTGCCGTCTATCGACTACTCGGCCAATCCGCTAATGTGGAGAGTCTGGAGATTGCAGAAGTTGGAGTAAGGAGCGGGTCGAATTGCGGGTCGATATTCCTCGATATGCGGTTCGGCGACCTCGTAAGGACGTTACTCGCGCGTCATCCCGCGCATCTCGACGGCGCGAGTCTCGCGTACTTTATGCACGCGTTCAGCGAGACGGAGAAGTTGAGTTTTAGAGGCGAGGAGGACGACGGCGCGTTCTTTAGGTTTAATTGCTTTAATCCGGACGATGGCGACGATCCGAACGTCGGGTTGGAGAACGGCGAGCTGTCGATTCCGGGCAATTTGCTGCGCACGCAGATCTTTGACCCCGTCGTGCAGGATGTGCGTACTTGCTTGCTTCTTGTTCGAAATGGCCATGTCTTGTGCTGACGTATTTTCGAAGGTCATCGCGCTCATTGACGATGCTTTAAGTCGGACAGACGAGCCTGTAGACGCTATCGTCCTCGTCGGCGGCTTCTCCGCGTGCGAGTATCTCCTCAAGCGTGTTCAGGTACGTATCACTGCCTTCCCTAAATTGAAGGAGCGTACACATTAACGCCTATTTGCAGGCAAAGTTCTCGCCGCGCGTGCCCATTATTGCCCGGCCTACAGATGCGGACACAGCAACGTGTCGCGGTGCTGCCGAGTACGGTCTGTCTCGACGAGAGCTGGTGTCGAGTATCGTCGTGCCACGGGCGTACGTCATGAAAGTCAAGCTGCCCGCCGAGCAGGAAGACTACCAGAAGCGACCAAACTTCATCATAAATAACGCGGCGGGGGCAGCGGTCTGTGAGAACAGGTGCGCAGTTTCATCGTTGGCGCGTAGATGCTAATTGTCTGTAGATTGCAGTATCTCGTTACGAAGGGCGCCGTCTTGCCAAAGGGCTCGCTTGTACGTCGGTCTGAGATCACTTCTGTGAGAGACATCGTAACGCAACGCCGCAGGTTCGAAGACAGTTCTGCAAGTTCTCGCAGAACGTTTCAGGTTCGTTACAGTCGAGGCTGGCCGCGGTGAGCGACAGCTGAAACGAACAATGTAGATCGCCAATTCGTCGCGGTGCTCTACACGTCGGAGAGCAACGAGACATTCCGATACACGGACGACGGCGACGTCGTCGAGCTGTGCAAATGGACAGTCGACCTCGGCTCGCTGCCCACCTTCCAGCAGCAGGCGCAACTCTCGAACGGGCAGGGATTCTACACGAATTTCGAGCTCGGGCTTTCCATCGACAGTGCAGGCAAGTTCTGGATTGGGAGAGTACCTTATGCGTACAAGTGCTGATATCCTCCGACAGAGGTCCAAGGCGTGTTGTTGTACAACGGAGAAGAATGGGGACGCGTCACGTTCGAGTACCTGCGGTAGGCAGACGACCATCACGACGGGAAGGATCTACGAGGATGATATGTATACGACGACGACTACAGACCGAGCTGCTCGCGGACCATAGCGCGGACGCGACGCTCGTACTCCTAGGAATATAGAATACGGTTAATGGACAGTTGCTGTGCGGTTGGAACGGCGAAGACGTACAGGCTTGTTGTCGCGGTAGAGCTTGCAGCAATCGATGTTGGCGCCACTCTCGAGATTCGGTTCTGTGCAGAGGTCAATCAGCGTTGAAGGGAGTTGCGAGCGTTCGCGTACCGGCCAGCATGGAAATGACACTCAGGATGACCTTCTCCACGCTCTGTACAGGTGACCATCGCTCGGACGCGGCTTCGTAATGCGTTGGGTCTGGATGCGATGTCTTGTAAGCGCACATGCCCAGGGCAAGTAGCAAACGCGTGCTAACCGTCGCCTGGCGTGTGCAGGATAGATATGCAGACGTTGCCGTCGGCGTACACTGCGCAAGACTGTCAGAACGAGTCTGACGAGCGAGAGAGTGCACTCTTACCATTCGGGTGAAGGATCGGCGGCTCGAACTTCATCTTGAATGGCGATAACGGGTAGTCGGAGGGCTGCGCATGGGTAAGTAAGTACGCTTCATGTTGAGAGTGTTGTATTCAGACGCACAAAAGTAAGCTTGGCCACGAAGATGCCGCCTTCCTACGTGTCGCGTTAGCGAGCTATACCAGGACAATTTCTGAGCCTACAAAAGGCGTGTCCTTGGGACCAGATATAAGGGCCTCCCAGGTGAAGAAATCTGATTCTGATATAGGCCCTGTGCAGTGGCTGGCGTCAAGACCACCGGGAACGAGACGCGATAGACACAGACCTGCTGTGAACATATCGTCTGGCGAGCCGCCCTCTGTAAGCTGCTTGTACTCGGTCATGAGCCTGCGCAGGGCCGACGCGCTGGAGGATTTGTTCATGGTGCGTGGTGGATGCGGTCAAGAGACGGGTGCGGTATTCTCCGATCCCGAGCGTCTCTTACTCTCACTCATCCAACCTGGAAGCTGCTCCTTAGCCAGGTTCTCTGACTGCGCCGACTCCGTGCCCTCAGATACTTGTTTAGCCCTGAATTCAGGTCCCTGTGAATATTCCAGCTGGCTAAGCCGTTTCGTCGCGGACGGATTTAACCCACGCCTGGGCGATATCGAACGCTCGCTGCTTTATAGAACCTTGCAGTGGGCAGCCTGAGTCTTTGCATCGTTCAGACACGGCCCTCTCCAACTCGCGTACCCACTTAGTCTCTACACAAGATCCTCCTGCCTATATCTCTGCGCAAAATCCTCCAGCCTATCAATCCTTGACCCACTTGCCGACCTACGAAGAGGCGCAAACCCAAAACACCCGTGTACGCCGGAGAGCGACTGCCCGGGACCCACTATTTTTTGCCGGAAGTATGTTGCACCTGTGCGCATTCGATGCTTCCCGCTCATGCTCCGTGTTGCAGTGTTAAGCATCGCTGGCTCGCACGACTGGGCGTGGAAACGAGAGTACAGTAGTACCTATAGCGCTGCTCTTGGCCAAAGTATCATTACAGCACCTCCGACATTCGCAAACGGCGAACAGCTGCAGATTCGACTTCGACATGGGCATAATTACCGACGTGCGTGCATCCTCCCAGCTCATACCATCACTGACTCACGCGGTGCTTGTAAATGTGCAGTGCGTATCCTTCTATGGAACCCAAACGAGTGGAGCTGGGCGATGTGGGCTACGTCGACCGCCAGACCGGCCAATTCGTGACGCTCTTCAACGCGTTTGTTACTCAAGCCCGCGATAACCCCGTACCGTCAATACGCAAAGTGTACGGCCGTAGAAGCTTTGCGCCATACCGTGACCACCTCCGCAACCTTGAAGGAGTTGAGCGCACGAGCACAGCGTCATGAGCAAGATGCAGCGATACACCCGTGGCAGCCGCCTGATTTCTATGCCCAGGTCGGGCCGTCAGAAGTTGTAGTTGTCACAGAGGGCGACTGGTCTCGCGTCCTCAACAGGGCGGACGTGCCGCTTATGTGGTTCGATTCATTTTTAGGGAAGGTTCATGCAGCTTACAGCCCAAGATACGGCATCAAACGCGAGGACCTCATTTTCGGTGAGGAATAATCACTGTGTTATGCATGCATGCATAGTCTGATTGCGTTGTGCAGTGCTTGGATGTTTGGACGCACGTCGCTGGGCGATCTGTACGGGGAATGAAGCACGTCCTGTGCGCTTGCATAAGGTGCCACCCTTCCGTCGCACAAATTTGACCGACTGGGCTGTTCTCGTTGACGACGCTACTTCGAAGCCCCTGCCAGCCACTTCCTATCGATTCTCTTCACATAAGCTTCCACAGACTGTCTTGTTGTATGGTATGCGTTACTCGCCTACCACACGACTCTCAATATGATATGTTCCAATCACTCAATAAGTTCTCGACGATCTATGCCGCAGTGCTAGTTCTTCGTCTGCGTGAGTGCACCCGTTGCGGTTGCGACGCGGACCCGATAGGCGGTGTCCGGCCAGAGTGACTGCGGTCATCGTTGCTAGGCCCGTGAGACGTTATAAACTGGCTGCACAGTCTCTGTATTCTTACATTTTCCGCCGGACGGGCCCCGTTCTCTCACTCTTTTCCGAAACGCGACGCGTCGCGGCGCGGGTACGCGATTTCGACTCCGCGTGATCCGAAAGACTTCTTCCTCCGTTCCGAGTCCGCCACACCCAAAGCTCAATGTACGCCGTGAGCTCGCCGCCGCCGGCCCATTACCAGCCGCACATGTCGTCGCCGCTGGCCCCGCAATCCTCCTCGCCGATAGCCACGGTCCAGGCGAAGCGCTCGGGTCAGTACAAGAGCCGCCAGCGCGCTCCTCGCCGTGTCTCTGCCCCTGGCGGCGCCGTCGAAGCCACAGAGAAGACACTTCTGCGCGAGCGGCTCGTTGCCAAGGCCAAGTCGGAAGCTCAACGTGCTCGCGAACGCGCTCGCGAGAAGAGTCGGTCGTCGTGGGCGGGAGGCAGCAGCGACGCCGAGTTGAGCAGCGACGGCGACATTCCGATGGACGCCGACTATGACGACGAGAACGAAGATTCTGAAAATGAGCTAGTAAGCCCTTTCCTACCTCCGTCGAACTGCGGTTGACGCTTGTTATAGTTAATAAGCCGTATACTCGCCCAGGAGCACCGTCGCACGCGCCATAAGCTCGCGTTGTCGTATGACTACGATGTGGGGTCGTCGCCTACTGGCGTTCCAGAAGACGTTCTCGAAGAATACATGAATGGGGGTAAGTACGCGACTACCTACGCAGGGTCACGAGTGCTAATGCGACTTAGATGAGCCCGGGGAAGACTTCGACGATTTCGAGGACGTGGACTACGCTGCGCTCTACGAGGACTACATCCAAGACCTTGAGAATATTGACGAGCGAGCTGGTACGCAGGCTTCCTTGGTTCTCGCTATACCTCTGCTCACCAACTCGCAGAGCCTATGTCTGTCGACTCAGAGATGTCAGACACCTTCCTCGCGACACCCGTGACGCCCGACCGTCAGACGATCCGTCCCTTCAGCCGCCACATGCCGCGCATATCAGAAGTCCTTTCACAGTGTCCGTCATGTCAAACGCCATGGTCTCGGGAAGACATGCCTGCCGAGAGTTATACGTGCCAGCAATGCCGCTTGACCTTGCCTCCCGAAGCCGTCTCCACGTCTTGGCACGCCGAACCTGTTCATGGCCCACGCTCGTACGTTCGCCGTTGTGTATCCGTTGTGTGCAGCTTCCTGACACGGCACGGTCACAGACAACATCACCCCATAGCCGCGCAACTGCCAGACGGTGCCGTCCTTCTATGCTCGGCACAGGATTGCGACTGGGAGTTTGACCTCTGAGGCAGTGGCCTTGGTGTTGTCGTATCTTGTGCTTGTGCATAAGTATGCCATGGACGCTGCCGCCGCTTTATTTCCTATATGTGTTCCCTCTACGACGCTGTATTGTATACATATGTACTCGTTATAGAAGAGTCCGCCGCCTTAATTTCATGCGTCGTCCATATCTCGAAGAAATTGTGCGACATCGACGCCGCGGGTGAGGAGTTCGCGTGAACACCCTGCGTCCGATGCACCGGCGCTGGTGCGAGCCCGGCGCCGCCAAAGTGAAGGTGTCTCCATCAGCGCCAGCACAACAGCACGAAGCCTAGGAAACGCAGCGAAGAGACTCCCAACCTCCACGTCACTCCCGTTCAATTCAACACTAAACGCGTAGTCGTCCGGCTTCCTCTTCACAGCAGACACGGACACATAGCGAAGGTCCTGGAGTGTCTTCCCGTCCCATTTCACGTCATTCAACGCCATGAACACAGAATTGAGCTGTGGTGAGTTGTGAATATTGTGTCTCCAACGAATTGCTGGCGGACGCACCGCCGGAACGAGGACCTCCTGATGTAAAGTGATATCGAGGTGGCGAAGGTGTATGCATCTCCTAAGCACGCGGGGTAGACGATACCGGAAGTCATCGTCGCGCATTTCTCTCCACCACGACAGACCCAGACGCTGCGTTACAATCGCCTTGTCGTCGAAGTCGAAGTCGGTGAGCCCGGGGTCTATGGACAACCACGTCGCGTTGGGGAACGCACGTATGAGGGCGGGAGATCGGGGTGGAGCGTGCAGGCTCAGCTGCTTCACGTGCTTCCACACGTAGCGGTGACTGGCATCGTCTACGGATTCCTGGTTGAGAAATCCGCTGAGGTCGTAGTCGCCGGAGATTGCGAGGGAGGTAAGAGTCTCTCGCGAGCGCAGTAGAAGTTGTTCGAGCTCAGGAATTCGTCGCGCACTGTTGCCGGCGAGGTCAACAGTGATGCTCTGCATAGCCGGTAGGCGATCCAATAAGCGCCGAGATGCTGAGGAGCTGGATGCGAGTATGCGTATGGAGCGCAGGTTGGTGAGGGTCTGTATCACGCTGAGAACGGTTACGTCGTGTCGAACCACCGCGTTGAGATCGCGGACGTATATGTGCCTCAAGTTCCGCATCGCTGAAAGAGCGGATGCGAGAGGTCCAAGAACAGATGCGCTCAGGCTGGAGTCCAGATCGAGGGACTCCACGCGACGGGCGAGTGTATCGTTGTTGAGGACGGAGGACAGGGAAGACCCACAACGCTGGTCCCCGTCTTTGAGGCAGACGCGACGGTAGAGATAATGTACCACAAGATGATTCAAGTCGCGTGAGACGATTGAGAGCGCCGCGAGTGTTGGCTGGGAGTTCGAAGCGTAGTGGGTGATATGTTCGAGACAATCGTACGGTAGCTTCTGGGCGGACATCGGCAGAAGAGGTACTGGTTGCTCGGCTGATGCGGGACGATTTTAAGACGACTTCCAGAACGTGATGGACGAGGTCTCCGTTCCTGACTTTATATCGTCCCTGGCGGATGAGGCTGTGACTCGACATGGCGGCGACACACGTCGACGTACGTGTCGCTCCGCCATACCCGAGCTCCGACCCACTTGAGAGTTACCAGCATCACAGTACGATAGCTGAGCACGCAATGGCCGCTTCCCTGTATTGGCGCCTGTATTGTATCAATATGTGAACTGTGATCCGTAAGATTGAAACATACTCGAATGCTCTCAATCGCAAGCGCCATCCATATCTCCAAGGTAATGTACAATATCTACATCGCGGCGCAGAAGATCGCGTGAACACCTACGCGTCGCACCGCTCGCTTGAGCCGTGCACCGCCAAATTGACGGCGTCTCCGTCAACGCGAGCACGACGGCTTGCAGCTGAGGAAATGCAGCAAAGAGGTTCCCAATCTCCACCTCGTTCCCGATCAACTCAGCCCTGAACGCGTAATCGTCAGGCTTCTTCTTTAAAGCGGACACGGACAGATAGCGAAGGTCTGCAGGGGCCAGAGGATCCGATTTCAGCTCGTTCAGCACTCCAAATACGGTATTGAGCTGGTGAGGTGATATCAGAATTGTGTCTAGGCAGCTCTGAAAGTGAACGACCCACCGCAGGAACGAGGACCTCCTGATGGAGAATGATTCCGATGTGACGGAGGTGCGTGCATGTCCCGACGACACGCGGGAAAGTCGACCGAAACTCCTTATCCGGCATCTCTCTCCACCACGAGAGACAGAGACTCTGGGCAAAGAGCAGTTGGTCGCTCTCGGCCAAGGCGTTGGAAAGTCTCGCGTTCGTGGACAACCATGTCAAGTTGGGGAAAGCGCGTGCGACGATGACAGCACCGAGCTCCGACTGCCACGAGTCTATTGATAGACTCAGCTGCTTCATGCGTGTCCACACGCCGCGGCAGCGGGTATTGGAAGCGCCTTTGAGAAATCTGCCCAAGTCGTAGTTGCCGAGGATCACGAGATGTGTCAGAGTATCCTGCGAACGGAGGAGAAGGCGTTCGAGCTGATCTATATGATAGTCGTGTTCCGAGTGACCGGAAAACTCAACGTGAATTCTCTGCATAGCCGGAAGGCGGTCCAAAAGGCGCAGAAAAGGTGGCGTGAAGGATATAAATAGCCGAATCGAGCACAAACTGCGAAGAGTCTGTATCACGTTGAGAACGGACAGGTCGTGTCGAACCAGCTCCCCGAGATCGAGGATGTTCAAGTGCTGCAGGTTCCGCATCCTCGCAAGAGCGGATATAAGAGGCCCACGGACGGAGGTGTTCAGGGGTACGTCCAGAGTAAAGGACTCCACGCGACGGGCGAGTAGGTCGTTATTGATGACGTAGGACAAGAAAGCCGCGCACCGCCGGTCACCGTCTTTGAGGTATACGCGACGGTAGAGATATGGTATCGCAAGATGATTCATGTCGCGCGAGACGACGACGAGCGCCGCGAGTGTTGCCTGAGAGTTCGAAGCGTACTGGGTGACATGTTCAAGACAATCGTAAGGTAGCTTCTGGCTGGAAGTCGCCAGAATAGGTACTGGTGGCTCCGACGACGCGGGACGCTTTGGAGACCACTGCCAGAATGTGGTCCACGACATGAAGGGAAGTCGGCTATTTCCGTTACTGAGCCGTTCGTCGCCGGATGCTGTGACTCGGCATGGCTTCGCCACACGGTGACATACGTCTTGCAACGTCAGTCACGAAGTCGAGCCAGTTGAAGAGTTACCAGACGGTATCAGCGAAGAGCACGCAATGACAGCTGGGCCCAGTACTGGCCCAGTGCGCATTCTCCAGAGAAGGCAAGAGAAGGCCAGAGTTGCCGCGCACATGCATCTGAAGACGCACAACGATCTAGCATGGGTGATGCGTGCCCAGACAACAAAGAACAAGCCGTAAGCAGCATAAATGAATGCAACTGTCGCAGAACGATGTCTCCAAAAAGCCTGACCCTGTGCCCACCGCGGATGATATGAGTGGCTGAAGTGTCCCGCGTCTTCTGGCATGGGCTCTGGACCGGTCTTTTCCCTGGACTGAGACTAGATAGACGTCGAACAACAGTGTGCACCCGTGAAGCACGCATGAGCCATAAGCCTCGATCGACGCTCTCCCGACATTCTTGCACGCTCAAGTCCCGCCATCCACGCATGTTGCGATTCAGGATCCAGCCGGTCCTTGCAGACGCGGACAGACAATGTGCCCGAGAAACACAGTGAGAATCGGCCTCATTTGATACGGCGTTCAAGTCTCGCGATCCCCATCCAGATGTGACCTCAAGAGTTAAAGATCCCGCGGCAGTAAAATCGTCAACAAAGCATCCGGCAACAGCCATGAGCAGATGAGCCGGTATGACTGGAACCTGGAAGGCAGAGTAATGATAGCCTTCAAGCGCAGCAGGATTCTCCGCAAAGCTGTGCGCAGCAGCATCGAGGCGCCAAGTTTGTAACTTACACCGTGAGGCTACTGCGTCCGTGATCGGGGCACCGGCTCATGCACAACCCAGCAGAAGTTTGTTGCGGACCCAGGGTCTGTGAACCGGCCCGTCGTATCGCATGCGCTGCGCCCAATTTCAGAAACCAGGTGCCATAGAGTTTGGAGAGACGTTATCAGTGGCTGGCCCATGCACGCTAAGGCTCGAATAGAGTCCACAAAGAAGCTTTTGACGCAGGTCTCGCCAATATAATAGAACTGTCGAGAGCCACAAGTCGACGCAAAGCTGTCCAGATCACGAGCCTCGACTATCGGTATCGCGTGTGGCGTGTGAGCGAGAGGCGAGACGACTGTGAAGACCGGCGGGCCTCGATTGCACAGTGGCCCTCTGACAGACAGCATTTGGAGCTCGGAAGCGGTGGAATGCGTGATGTTGACTCTAGATCTTCCACGTTGAGCTCGACTTGGCGAGTGTCGAGAAAGCCGGCTCCCGGACGAGAGCTCACTGCCGGTAGGGCTCCGCAGACGACACACTTCGCCGCGCGTTCTTGGGACCTTGGCGCAAAGGGCAAAGGCCGCATGCCCTGGTGAACTGGCAAATGACAGAGCGCGCATTGCGGACGGAGCTTCCGGGCGTCGCGGTCATCACGAAAAAACAGAAACACCGTCACGGAAGCAGAAGGAGAGTGCAACGTTCGACGTGAGCAGGCAAACAAGCAAAGATTAATCAAGCGGCGTCGACAAATGAAGCGGAAGGATCATGTTGGCGGGCGTCAGCAGCGAACGGGGATCATGAAACAGCGCTACCGGGTGCAGAAGCTTGAAGGATGAAAGCACCAACGTGACCAGCAAAAGCGCGACATGTGGGAATAAGGTCAGATGACCAGTAGGTAAATAACTTGTCCATGAGTACCGATCGGAGAGCGCGGCGTGCAGGGAGTTCCGATGGCAGAGCGCAAAAAAAGTCACCAGACACCGAGCAGCCAGAGCGCAAGTAGCAGCTCCGCACATAGAGAAGGCATAGTCTGCGCACATGTCGAGTCCTCAGAGACACACGAGCCAGAGCCACCAAAAGCCGATCGAGTGAGCAGGCAAACGGAAAGGCGGCGAAGTGAAGCCTCTGCCACCGCAACGAGTGTCGCTTATATAGTTGTCAGCATTGCGATCGCAGCCGCGCAAACACCGTAAAAAGTCAGACAGAAAGCCGCGTTTCGTTTCGACCCGCTGTCCATTATTCGGGAGGTGGATGTGGTTGAGCCCGGAAGCAACCTGGACAACTCCGCGGGAATCCGCAACAACGGCTCTCGAGCCTTTGCTTTGGACCGCTGAAAACTTGACATTTTCACCTATTAGCGCACAGTCTGCCGAAGAGAAACTCCTCCACAGTCGTCGGCATGGGCACTCTGCAGCTGCCGACTGGGCACTCTGCAGTTGCCGACGTCGACTCGTGTGGAGCAAGGCGCGCAGGAAGAGAAGAGAAGTCAACCCTCGTCCCTGGTCTGGTCTAAAGCTTATATCTCACTCGCTCCTGAGGTCTCGATTAGTGGTCGGCGTGTGACGATAAAACCCATCCGGTCGGACATGCGTACCCCTTCCTTGGAGCTGGTACTCAATCGGCCGAGTTGTCGAAACCTCTCCACCGACTTCGCTGTCGTCATGCGTACAGAGAGTTGGGGACAGTGTAACGCTCCTGTGGGTCATTGAAACTCGCAATCTCACAGTCCGAGAGGTCCCACGAACCTCAAGTAAAGCTCCAGCCACCACGCGTCGTAGCTCCACCATCAACGCCACGATGCGTACATTTGTGACGTCTATACATAGCGAGACAATCTAAGTTCGGGTTGTGAGTCGAACACGAGGCGACAGACACACGACCGTTCAGTTGTCATGCACCCAGTTGAATTGAGTACATTCTTCACTGATGTACATCTACAGTACGTCTATTCTATGTGATACAACAACCTCCGTCAAAGTGCGCTCATGTCCAATAAGAGCTAAGTGCTAATCCCCATCCCACGTCCAGTCCTTAAGCACGTTACGCGTCCATCGTACGCCGCCAAACGGTTCAACGTCGCGCCAGAGTAACCCATCGTCCTCCGCCGCCTGGAGGAGTTGCGCAGCAAGCGCGACCGCGACGTCCTCGCGTGCTGCAACGTCCAGAGGCGTATGCCACACCTGCGTGTCCTCAACAGTGCCGGAGAAGGGTGGTGGCGTCGAGGAAAGAAGACGGGCGCAGAAGGAGGCGTGCGAGAGACGCGGCTCGTGCAGGACTATGAGGCCGGATTTGAGTGTGCGCATCCCTAGTCCTAGTCCTCGTCCTGTTATGGCTTTCTGCAGCGCCGCGATGAAAGTTTCCGGTGCCAACAACGCTGCGCGTGACGAGTTAGAGAATTGTCCTGGAGAATGGAGGGAAGGAGCGCACCGACACCTCGCGCGCGATTCCACGCGCACCAGATCTCATCTAAGCCTACCATCCCGCGCCCACCCATGAGTCCATCACTCAGCAGACCGCCCACCTCCGCCGCCAGCTCGTCCAGATACCGCCTCTCGTCACCCGAAGAGTTCGAGTCGGAGGATTGAACAACCGGCCCCTCGGACAAGGTCAAGCCCATGTTGTATAGCGAACGCTGTATGAACGACGTCGCGTCCGGCGTAGGCGTGGACGATGACAGCGGCGTAGAGGAACGCGACGAGGGCGAGGAGCTGAGCGAAGATTGCGCAGATTGTTGCTGTAGTTTCGCGGATAGTGTAGACGCGAGCGCGACCATTGATTTCGCCTGCGCGGTCAGGGCTTCGAGATCTTTGAGTGCGGAGGCGACGCTGTCCGTGCTCGCGCTCGTGTTGCTCTCCACCGCGTTCAATATACCACCTACGCGCGCCAGTAAATGTTAGCGGCAATGCAGTTCATATGGCGGACGAAGGACGCACTGATTCCCGCGCCTTGTTCAGCGCGCGGCAGGTCCGCTGTCTGCGTCACCTTCCAAGCTTTGGCCTGGAGCGCCTTCTTGAGCACTGCATAGAACGCCTTGTCGCCACCCTTGCGGAAACTGATCTTCATCGTCTGACGCTCGTTCGTTTGCGTCGGGATGGATTTCGGTTTCGGGAGTGGTAACGGTGTGCCACAGATTTCGCAGCTCGTCGCGCCTTGAACGTTTATGAACGTGCACACCGTACACTGGAGCTCGTTGGCGGGTGCTGGTGCGGATGTGGATTTCGCTGGACGGACGGCGCCGCATAACGCGCAATGGGTGCGTCGCTGACCGAGCGAGCGCGGGTTCTCGTGCGCGCATATGGCACAGGTCCAGCCCTCGTCGTCGTCGTCGTCGTCCGTGGAGGCCGAGTTGAGGACGAGCTCGACCTTGGAGGACGAGGTGAGGAAGCCGTTGTAGTATTCAGACTGTGCGACCGTCGACAGCTGCAGCGCCAGCGAGCAGAGCTCTGGGCGGGCGTCGTCGATGTAGAGCAGCCTGTGGGAGGTGACATGGACGGTGCCCTGCTGGTGGTTGGGGGATTTCTGGCCGCTGCGGGAGAAGGTCGGCTCAGTGTCGGCGTCGGCGGCGGCGAGAAGTTAAGACGCACTTGTCGTAGAGGCCGACGCCGTTCTGGGTGGCGAGCAGACGCTCTTCGGCGACGAGCAGGGCGTGCGGCGGGATGGATCCGTCGACCGACTGCAGCCACGCGAGCATTGGAGAGGCAAAAGAGTCCGAGCACGGGACGGCCGGGTCACGCCCCTCCCGACACTCACGCTCAACTTCGCTACTGCGCCCGAGGTCACTTCCCCCGGATGTACAAAGCAGTGGGACAGGAGCGCGTAAGATGCCACGGGTGATCTCCCTCTCCCCCCCTCACCCCACCATGCTCCTCGTCCTGCTCTCTCTCCTACTCCTCAGGCCGCACAGCGCTTGTGCTGCCTCCACAAACCTCACCATCGACGACGCGGACCCCCAGGTCATATACTCCCCCGCGCTCTCATGGCGCGCCTCCTCAGTCGACTGCTCCGCCTGCTTCAACCCAGTCTCCCAGTCCATCGCCCAGGGCACCTTCCACGACGGCACAGGCGGTCTCCACGACAGGAACCGCGCCGCAGAGTCCGACGGCCACGAAGATGAGGGAGCAGACGGCGACAACGACGAGGACGACATAGACGTCGATCTCATGTGTAAGTCATCCTTCCCCGCATTTTGATTGCCGCCTGCCTGCTCACGCCCACCGTTCTCAACAGCGAAACCGACGGTAACCGCCCAGCTGTCCTTTACCGGTCCGTGCTCCTCCCGGCGCTCGGGGCATATAGTCAATGTATAGACTTTTAATTCTGTCCCTCCTTCTCTCCCAGGCACCGCCGTATACGTCTATTGCATCGTTCCCGACGGCGCGGACGGCGACCACATCACAAAGTCCGACCTCACATTCACCATCGACGACCAACCCGTAGGCACCTTCACCCGTACTCCCACCGGGGAGCCCGTCAGCTTCCTCTTCAACCATCTCGTCTTCGCACATGACGGTCTCGGCGAAGGAACCCATCATCTCGTCATTTCGTCCCCGCCGAACGGCGCGCTATTGTTGGACTACGTGCAAGTGACCAGCCCCGAGGTGGAGACGACGACGACGGCGAGTGTGAGCAGCACCGCGAGCTCCAGTCCTGCTGTGTCTGCAGCGCCGGTAATGTGAGTCCCTTTCTCAGATCGGGCGGAATGGACAGCTGTCACGCCTCTTCCTCGGCCATGCATGCATCCGTCCCTCCCATATGGGTCTCGCCCACCCACTCCTGTTTCTTCATCCAGTCGCTCTTCTTGCTGCGCCCGCCACGCGCTCTGTTCTTTCTTCTGCCCAGTCCACAATTCTCTATCCATCTGTTATAACCAACATCACGCTGACCCCTCTTCAGAGAGGACGCGCAAATGAAGCACCGCAACAGCGTCTCCTTCGCCGTCGCAGTCGGCGCGACCGTCGGCACCCTCTCCGCCGTCACCTTCGTCCTCTGCTTGTCCCTGTACTGCCGCCGCCGCCGCTCCGCCCGCCGCGCGCGCCTGGAAGCCGGCTCGAACGGTCCAACGCCCACGCCAGGTTTCGTCCCCCGCTTCTTCACGCGCGCGGACCACGGGCAGGACGAGGAGAGCGTCAGCGGGAGCGAGGCGCCTTTAGTGCCCGGAGACGCAGAGGAGGATCCGGAAGACGCGAGGGACTCCGGTGTAAGTGGTGCCCCGCCCTCAACGAGAAGGTCGAGGCGCACCCCGCGCATGGTCCAGATCCAGGCGACGGCGCCGGTGTTCGTACCGCGTTACTTCCCCGGGACCGTAATACCGCCTCCGCCTCCTCCAGTCGTGCCGGTATCGAACGAGCAAACGCGACCAGCGCTGCCCTCGCTACCGACGCAGATGCCATTACTTTCGACAGGGAGCGCGTTGGCGACTCCATTACCAGCTCTGACGGAGGAGGACGAGGCAGCGCTGGCCATCATGGCCGACGCGCTCCCTCCGCCAGGAGGCGAGGACCCGCCGCCGTTCGACCCCGTCCGCCTGCCGAGCTACGAAACCGCTACGCTCGAGCAGACCGACCTGCCCCTGCCGTCGAGTTCTGAACAACAACAGCAGGGCAGTTTAGATTCAACGAGGCTGTGAAGTTCACAGAGAGACGGACGACTGTTCCCCCCTCCACGATCCCATGATCCTGATGTCTGACGCATGTAAACTAATTATTAGGTGTGGGGTGGTTGTAGAGGATAGCATGACACGGCATGGCATGGATATCAGATATCAAAAACTCATCTAGTGTTCAGTTCACTGGGTTTTGGGTGACGTTTGTCGAGACGACCTGCGATGTGCAAGACTCACAGGTCATCGCCATTGATTCTACGGCGGGGGGCCTCGAGGCTACGGTAGACTATGAACGCATACCCATCGATCGATGGCGCTCCCACGACCGCCTCTATTCAAAGCGGTTGGAGTCGGGAAGTGTGGGTGCGGACACGGACACGGGTACTCGTTACGGGTGCGTTCGTATGCATTTTTCCTGCGAGTCCTGCAAACGTTATTCCGAATCGTGCTTAGTATGCGTGTGTACCCCTGGTGCAAGAACAACGCGCTGTTCCTTGCGCGGTGCGGAACGGGAACGGGAAAGGCTGACGGAGGCTGAACGGGGACTCGGGATAACTGGGACCATTCGACGGACAAGGCATGGCGTAAGTACTTATTGCACGCTTGTGTGTGTCTCGCGGGTGTGCAGCCCGCCGGACTGGTGCGTGTGTGCGGGCATCGGGAGACTGTAGCAGGAAGAAGGGGACGGGACGTCATACAATGCAGGGCTTTCTAACTTTCCTTCAAGACCCAGTCCTCGACGAGCAGACGTCATCGCCGCCTACCCCAGCGGCGAGACCTGAGAGCCAGCCGTCGAGTCCATGAGATGGGGGATGGGCAATGGACGATCGACCAAACGAAACGTGCGCAGCCAACCAAGCTGATGGTCTCCCGTCGCCGACGAGGATAGCACAATACAATACACACAGCGCCCAGTGCGGTACAAGTGATAGACGGGATTTGCTACTGTTGCAGTGGCAGACCCGGTCGACCGGAGAGGCAGTTAAGTAAGGGCAACGCGCCCCTGGACGCTCGCAAAGCCAAGTCTGCAGCCGCGAGACGCGCGTTCCGAACCTTGGCACACGACACTCGACGCTCCTGGTCAGGAAAAACCCAACCTCGACTAGCCGAGTGGGAGCCCGTGCGTCATGGTCACTGTAGGCATGGGTCGCTTGACCGCGGGCCACAACGCGAAGGTCACGCGGGCGCGCTCAAGAGTCAACACCACCTTGCAAGGAGATCCGCACGACGCTGCTTGGGCCCGGGCAAGCGGTGCCCTATCGCGCGCGCGTGCCTGGATAATGTTGCCCTGTGCAAGCGCGTCGGGGAAGGACGCTGGAGCTCGGTCCGCAGTGTCAGGACGCCTCGGGCAGAGTTGCTCGACAAGTGCCGCCAGTAGCACAGGCGCGTTGTACGGGAGTGACGGCAGCGCTGAATTCAACGTTCATTACAGGGTAGAGTACGGGATGGCGATTGAGTGGAGGGTGTTATGTTGTACAGCTTGGTGTGCGGTCCAGTGGCAGTAGATCCAGCGAGGGAGATTGCTCGAGGTCGTTATAAAGCAGTGGTAAGCTGCCAGGATCGTCGGAAATCGTCGCCCGCGCCGGTCGAGGCTGACGGAGTGCCGTGAGCGCATTTTTCTCTCTTTTTAGACGTTGCAGACTGTCAGCCATTGCTGCATGGCGCCTGGGAACAATCGGGCGTGTAAGCATCGTCTTCTGGCGCAGAATACTGAGGAGCAATACCACTCATGTACAGACGCTTGCGCTCGGCGTCATGTACAACCGCGGTCACGCCAGAGGTGATAGTCCCATTATCTTCGAACACCTAACAAGCAAGCATTCAGACAAGTTGGGCCGAGCGAGCCAGGGATATGGGCGCACCCGTTCAACTGTATACGGCGCAGGTGCCTTTCCCTTGGACACAGAGAGTGCGGTAGCCGGGACCCGACATTGGAAGGTGTAATCTTGCATACAAGTCGCAAGAGTTATGGCTTTAGGGAATGCTATAGGCTGTATTAAACATGGCTCGTGAAAGGCAGGGATCTCTGAGACTCACCTGCTGCCCAGATGACGCCGTCCTTATCCATAGCCAGATTATCCACGGGCAGGCCTTCGACAGCGATTAGTGAAAGCCGAAGTGAGAGCAAGAGCACCGCACCCATAGGGATGGTCTCCGTCGGCACAATGGTACCATCTTCCGATACTTCGTGCACGAGTATGAGGGCATGTGTTGAGCTCGCGACGTACAGAGTGTTGTTGCTCGGTGCGCGGACAATCCCATTGACGCCGTGCAAACCCGAGGCAACAAAAGAACAGCCTTTGTCGACGTGGCAATATACCACAGAGGTGGAAGCACGGAACATCTCGAGAGTACGCTGCAGCGTCTGTGTAGGAGCGTCAGATCTTGCGAAAGTTGCCGTGGAGCAGGAAACGCACATCGCGCCAGGACATTTTCTTGCCCTCGCTATTGGTGAAGTACAAGCTCTTTCCATCTGGTGATCCCGAGATGCCGTTGGCCCCAATCATGGTAGAGGGGTCGCTGAACGTGTGCAGATGTTCGAGGGTGGCGCTGCCAGCGCGAGTCTTGAAAACTTCGATAACGTCGTCCGTCCCATTCTTGACAAATTCATCGATGGTAGCAGGTATACGGTGATTTATCACGTAGAGGAAGAGCTCCTTGGGATTGGCAGCAGATGGGACGACGTCAAGCCCGTGCAAGCTTGCCGAGCGAGTTGCATCGAACTTGCCGCCTGGTGCAATATCCAAGCGCTTGACCGTGCGCGACGACGCGTCATATGTCGCAAGATACTCGTATTGCTTTCGATCCTGAATTTCGGGGAGCCAGTGCAGCCAGTTGATGCGATCCCGCACTGTCGAGCAGGCGGCGTAGAGCAAACCAGTTGAGTGGTCGAGCGCAATATCTAGGTACGGGTAAGCCCCAGAGAAGTCATATGAATCTTAGGAAACGGTATCACTCACCTTCGCAGGACTGAAGCTCAGGAACGGTGATGCAGTCGCGGCTGCCTGTAGGCTGAACCGTACGAAACGCGCCGAGCCGCTCGACAGTCGGATAGAGCAGAGCAGCGCCAACGGCGACGAGAACGACGAAGCCCGTAGTCAACACGCCAGGCATTATGATAGTCGAAGTCGTCCACAAGTCTAGCCGTCCGTGGTTTTATTTCATAGCGCGAACGGCAACGGCGGCCGGCCACAACCAGAGCCTGACGCGATCAGCATTTGAGCATACGCGTGCTGCGCAGCTCGTCGGCACAGAGACCTCGAGCAACTTGGTCCGCTTCGTAGCGGAAGACGCAAGGTTGGTAAGCATTTCTCGAGGTGGCAGAGGTGGGAAGGAGGGATGTCAGGACAAATATTTGGCCAAGCCACGCTCAGCACGATGGCAGGCTTGCATTGCAAAGCAAGCTGGTTAAGACACCTATAGCTATCACGGTTACAAGTCGTGCTAAAGGTACACAACACAGCGGTCCAACAAGATACGAAGGTAAGTTCAGTACACGCCTCCACTCACAAAATACACATAAAGGCGTCAGACTTTAGAACCAGGGTATGTGGAAGGGTGGGAAGAGTTGGAAACATATTCGCCTGACAGAACACGACTGTCAGGCGCAGATTCCGAGTAAGCTGGCAGGGGAACTTCCATAGGACCGTCGTCGGACATCGCGCCGTACTGTACGCCGTAAGGCTGCTGCCACGGCTGGGGAGTCTGCAGTATCTCGCGGGGTATCCGCTCGCGCATCCTCGCACGACGGTGCTTGCGAAGAAGAAGGAAGATCATGACCCCCAGGATGACGATACCGACGAGGCCAAGGACGATGCCGACAATGGCCCCGACAGGAATCGAGGTCGAATTGCTTGCGCCACTCTGCGGAGACACTGGCGTATTCACCGTGGAGGGAGACCCAGTTGCCGAGGAGAGGGTCGCGGTGCTGTTGTTAATAGCCAATGTTGTCGGGCGGTACCTAGGAAGCACCGTCAACTCTCGCTATACAGGTCCTCGAGATACGCACGCAAAGTTGGTAATGCCCAATCCAAGTCCTTCTGCCACGTTCGTGATCGTCAGGACATGGTGTCCTGGATCGACTGCGCGGCTGAACAAAGGCCGCGACTCAGTCCACTGCGCGCTGTAAGAGGTGAAGGTCGTGGCGGCACCGCCGTCGATGGACGCCTTGAAGGCTCCGTGGTCGAAGTTTCTATCTGCGAAGAACCTTCGTAGGATAAGCTATCGCGCGCGCAGTGCGCAGCCTATGTACTCACCAAACGTACTCGCCAGTGAACTCGAACGAAACTGATGCACCTTGGTTGTACGTCAGGTGGTATGCATCTCCTTGCCACTGCTCCGTGGGGGTGTAGGTGACCGCTAGACCCCAGTGTGAAGGCAATATTACGGCGGGAATGTGAGAGCGTACCAGTGTAGTCATTTCCCTTGACGACTTGATCCGTATCCGCAACTGCTTCGGCCGTGAAGGGTCGGTAACTGGATAATTGCACGTCAGCGAAGACAGCTCGTCCACCTAGACAAGACGATATACACGAAGTAATCCAGACCAGTGAGTTTAGAATCGTCTATATTCGTTATGGTCACCGCGTGGGGACCGGGGTCGAGCGCTTGGCTGAATAGCGATTGCACGGGGAGGATGTCTGCATTGTACGAAGTCCCGATGAAGCCAGGCCCATTATCGATAGTGATGTTGTACCGCCCGTGGTCGAAGTTCAGATCCCCAAAATACCAACTATCAGTCGTGAGCTCGCTGTTACAATAGAAATGCACAAATGGCCGTACAAATAGGACCCTGGCGCGTCGTGAGCTTCCCCGAGTTCGCCGTCAAACGCACAGACGACGTACCGACGAAACTGAAGGAGATGGTCGCAGACTCATTATAAGAAACATGCAGGCTACCATCGAGGTACGCCTCCGGGTTTGTAAAAACCTGCCACTCGTTCGACGGGAAGTAGGCAACTACAGCGCACGCAGGGATCGTCAGTGTTGCGTCATACATTGCAGAGACATTCAACGACGTACCGCTCGCGTCGCCGTCCTGCACGAAGACATCTTGTGGAGTAGGAGCCGCCATGGTGGGCGGAAGAAGAAAGAAGGGTCGGGAAAAGGCACAGTTACTTGCGTTGAGCCTGGAGGTGCGTCGTGAGCACCAATCACTGCAGCGCAACGCAACTCTACCTGTCAAATTCGCCGGATGGTATCTCGGATGTTTAGATGCAAGTCTGCTTCTTGAGCGTCGTGAGTTCGTCGTCAAGCTGTACGCAGGTAAGGCGGTCGGGTTCCGTGGGCAGTGCAAGGACAGCGATCCCGAGAGGTCCCCTTGAGGTGCTGGTGGGTAAGCCTGAAACTGTTCCTCGCGAACTGGTGCTTGTCCACTGACGTGCACCACAACCACACCATGCTAGTACAGCAGCCGAACCTGCCAATCAGGGGCGCGTTGCGAGGATGAAGGCATCGCAACGCCCTGAGCGCAGAGTATGCGGTGACTGGGCACGCGATTCTACCGCTCTTGAGCTGATATTTGGTGTTTCGTGGATAGCTGTGTGCTCATCGCCATTGGAACCTGGCACCCTTAGCGTCGCACTCCGGGGGGGGGGGTTGCCACAGCTAGGATGGAGGATGCCTGTTCGAGCCTTCCGACGAGATCTTCAGCAGCCTGTGTCAGGATCAGAGGACGACAGCACAGATCGCTTTCCCCGGCTGTGCAGACTTCGCGTCGCGGACGCGAAGCTGACTACTCACGCAGTGGCTGAAGGAAATTCCAGAGGGGTCGCATCTGGGGCTCCTGACGGGAGGATAAATCGGGACGGGCGGGAGGAGAATCCGCGCCCGCGCCTGAGAAGAACTTTCAACGCGAATGACCTGTGTAATACCCATACACGTGCGTGGTGGCTGTAAGCGGATCCAGTTGCGTTCTGGCGCGAGCCACGAAATAAAACTGCAAGGCATGCCCGGTCCTATAATCTGAGCGTAGCAAAGACCCTGTGTGGCCACGAACTCCCTAGGCCTGAAGGCGCCGTTCTGACGCAGCGTTGGGATTGATAAAACGCGAGGGTCGTATTGCTAAGAACTTGAACCGGTCGCTGCGGGCGTGCGGTGGAGAAGCGAAAGAGCAACGGATTGCGGCGTTTCAAATTTGTTGTCCTCCTCGTCAATTCTCCACAGGACAGTGAATACTTCACTGGGACTGCTGAATATTTGTGACTGGAATCTCGAAAAAGACTTTGCGGGATAGAGTAGAGTACACTGTTGATCACACATTCGCACCATCCGCCGTGACGTCCTCTGAACGTCATAGCTTGCACACTGTCAACCATTCTGATAACACGCCTGCGCACATAGGAGTTTAGCTCGCGACGCCGTGTACTTCAAACTGTAGCGTCATACCGTGCATGAAGAGGCGTCCACGCTCAGCATCGTGAACGGCAACGGTCATCGTTGTCACCAACGAGCCATCGTCCTCGAAGACCTGGGACAACTCATCATCAGCAGGAAGCAGAAATAGGTAGTTGCGAAAGCGGCGTACCTTCTCAACATTGTACTCGTCGGACGCGTTACGGCGTGTCACTTTAAGCACGGTCGAAGGCGAGAGTGTCTTTGTCGTAGGGTCTGCCATACAATCCACCATAGACATGCTTCTCGGGAACGCTTCGCATGGATTCAGACCGATAAGTGATGAGTACGGGAGAGAGAGAGCGTACCAGCAGCCCAAATCGCCCCGTTCTTGTCGATGCTGAGGTTGTCCATAGGCAGGCCTACATAAGAGCATGCCGTCAAACTCCTGTACGCACAAAAGCATCAAGTGTAC
The DNA here is from genome assembly GCA_001632375.1 of Exidia glandulosa HHB12029. NCBI lineage: Eukaryota > Fungi > Basidiomycota > Agaricomycetes > Auriculariales > Exidiaceae > Exidia > Exidia glandulosa. Next base: position 82,038 of record KV426019.1, read on the forward strand.
TAGTACCTGTGTGAATCTTTCCCACAATAGTGAGAGTGTTATCCTCCCTTGGCGTGAGCACGGTGATATAAGGCTTGCCCTGGCTCGCCACGTAGATTGGTAGGTTCGGTGTACAATGTAACGTACATTTCCACGAATTCAAGATTACGGTCGTGCTTCAAAGCCAGGTTTTGCAAGACATGTAACGTTACTCGCCCAGTTCCTGCGTGGGAATGTATCGTTACAATCCAGATTCGATCAAGCCGAGAACAGCACAACGTAGCAAAGGGGACGGCTGTTAAGACAAGTTTGGCAAAAGTCGACTTGAACGCGGTTCGAACCAGCGCCCACTCCACTTCCACCAGGGTCATCCGCGCCAACCCACTGAGCCACAACAGCTATACGAGTTGGAGCATTATGGAGTAGTATATAGAGCCCCTGCGCTCTCAACCTGCAATCACTTGACTTATCCCGGACTTTGCGGGTTTCCGACACGACATCCGGAAGCAGCTGTCAAATCTGACAGCAGGCACGGTCCCTGCGCGTGCAAACCGAATCCGGCATGCCGTCGCAGACGCCATCAAAGATCTGTCGTCACCGCGGGCAGCGACGTCGAAGAAAGTTCGCCGTCCCTGCCTCTATTCAGGCGCAAAAATTACATGAACAATACCGTTTGAATCGCAGAAGCGAGCTCTACCGACGCGCGCCGGAAATTCGAAGGCAAGGGGGCGGGGTCCAGGGCAAGGGCGGACGGGCTAGCACGTACGCCGATCCCGATGCGTTCAGGGAGTGCGACCGCCGCCATACGAGTGGATATACCTATAGGAGCGTATTATATCGTTAGCTGGGGCGTAGGGGCAGCGGGACGGCGTACGGGAGGCGCACGCTGCCGCTGGCTGGACGGGGGCGATCTTGGCCAATTCTCGGTATTATCGTTAGCGAAGCGAGGTGGTGTATATCTGTATGATTCATATTCGATTAGTGCTGCGCGCTAGGGTGTAATGCGAGCGTACGGTGTTGGAGCGTGTGGCGGCCGGTAGCGGGGATGGCCAGGGCGTAATTCAACGGTCCAGGGGACGTGAAGCGTCAAATCTTGGGTCAGAAGAGGTAATAGTATCGATACCCGACACGCACGACGTGTTTTCGAGCCTGTCGGGGGCATGGTTAGCGAAAATGAGTAGGTGCTGGTACCCGCGGTACAGCACGCACCCACGACGTCCGCGACGCACAGAACGCAGCAGCAACGACGCGCGCGCAACAGAGCAGTAGTTATCTTGAAGCTGGTACAGTGGGAGGGTCAGATATGAGATGGACGGGCTGGTGCAAGACATACCGCTGATGCTGCTGCCAGCGCGCCGCTGAAAAAGGGCCCCACGAGCGTCCAGCGCCCAAGGCGCGGGCGGAGAATAGGTCTAGGTGCATATTGGCGTCGAATACCTGCGAATTTGAGACGGTCAGCTCTCTTATTCGGCGGGTGAACGGGTGAGGATGCGCGCTCACCGAACGGCAGCGCGCCACTCACAGCGCTCGCGCAAACGCACCTAGACGCACCTTTACTTAACCAGTCGCGTTTATAAGGGCCCTTGTGAGTGTGCACGAGACGCTGAGCGCCCCAGTGACGCGGTTGAGTCGAGAGGGAGGTGCACGCACGCCAGGTCCCCAGCCGGGACCACCACTCGCGACGGACGACACAGGGCTTCTATTGCACGTTCACTGCGTGCGAAAGGATCTTTGAGGGTCGCAAGATCGTCCTGCGTGTGCGCAACGCGATAGCTCTGCTCGTTCGCGACGAGGTGGTGACGGTGGTGGAGGAAGGTAGTTAAGCCGCGCAACACACCGACGGACGCACTACGCTCTCTCTAGGCTCTCTCACATTTTGAGCTTTGGTTGAGGAGCATATATAGTTCAGTTTACGAGGACTGTGTGGTCAAAATTGCTGTTCAGTGTCTCTACATACAGGAGAGCCCTAGTATGCTCCGTTCACCTCCACCAACCTACCCATCGTCTAGCCCGTTGATGGAGGGCAGTCCCGTCCTCAATAGTCCGTAGTGTGGCTTTATCAGGCATTTAATAGACTATATACGCGCAGAGGATCTGGTTATCTACCCCATCGCCAGGTTTATTCTGTCAGACTCTGAGCAGGTGAACTGAGCACTCGTACACTGATCACCGCGTTAATTCGAGGTCCAGCTCACTCCACTACGTATTGAGTACTAATTACAGCAGCATGGAGTGTTCCCATACTGCTGCAGAAGTGTTAGTTCGATTGTATGGGCTTGGATGCACGTTGGAGTTGCGTTGGGGTCGTCTCAACAATCGCCCAGCTCATCGCAGAACTGCTGCGCGTCTGGGGACTGGAGTGCCACTCAGAGAGCTATCATAGATGTGTGGTTGTAATCTGAAGCCCTGCTTTGAATGAGGGAGAAGCTGGAGTAGAGGAGCAGAAGCACAGGATGCCGTGAACGGAACTGAGAGGAACGAGCATATCGCTGGAACAACGCTGCCCATACTGCAATTTATAGTATTAGAAGGTATATTACAAAGGGTTCCAAGTACTGAGGTATCTGGGGCTCAAGAGGGGAGAGGTATAATCCATGGTTTAATCAGAAATCGCCGCAATGGCACATTACCCTCCTTTAGCTTGATTATAAGACATCGTGAGGTGTGATGAATACGCTCTCAGAGTCTATCTAGAGCTGTAGAGTAGTTCCTAGAGCAGTGTAGAGGAGAGGATTCGCAGCGGGGTGCAGTGCGGCGATACCAGTAATACGCCCGTGATCGTGCGTGTCTGCTCTTCAAAGACAAATTACTATTGAATATTCCTGCTGCCCACCCTTATGCATCACTCGCAGGTGCAGCACGAATGGCAGACGGGCGGGATATGCATCCGGACGGGCAGCCGAATCGGGCAACCGGGGCGTGATGCGGATTGCTGAAGGAACCAAACACCGGATGCATATCCCGGGACCCTGATGAGGTTTCCGTGCCTGCCAGGTCCCATCGCGCGTGCAAATCCAAATCTGGACGTTTGCGAAGGACCCTAAGATACGAACGTGGGGGCCCTGACGCTCCTCGGCGCTTTCCCACCGCTGGATAACCCGCTGGAAAATATTTATTTATTTTCCCGGAACGGGGCCAAATTATTTATTCCGGGTTCCGCGCGTAAGCGAGACCCTATAGCCAAGTGTACAATTCCCAGCACGCAATTGGAATGTGTCGTTACAGTCCCAGTACGAAACTGGGCGAGTGTCCTTACATGTGCAGCAAAACGTTGGCTCTGACCACACATGTACGCTTCGCTACCTGCGTTTTCAAGCTTACAATGTACAGATATGGCTGGTAGATTGTGTCGTTTCCCGGTACGCGCGCGATGCCGTTGTTGCCATGCATGTCGCGCGCAACGAACGAACAACCGTGATCGAGGTGACAGAAGCCTATTGTTGAAGTTGCGCGAAAGAGGACCCACGCGCGAGGTAGAGCCTATCCAAGCAGAGTTCAGATCAGATACCGCACACAAGGGGCACGGCTCACCCTGCGCCACGAGACTTGCTTCTCCTCGCTATTTGTAAAGTAAAAGCTCTTCCCATCCGGAGATCCGACAACATTATTGGGAGCGATGATGACAGCAGGGTCGCGGAACGTGCGCAGATGTTCGAGCTTATTGCTCCCAAGACGCGTCTTGAAGACGTCGATCACCGAGTCCGTCCCTGCGTCCGCAACGTCCTTCAAGCGATGGTTGACGACATAGACATAGAGAAGCTGAGGGTCGTCTTTGCTGGGAACGATGTCCATCCCGTGCAGGGAGACGGTCCGACTCGCGTCGAATCCCTTGCCGGAGACTTCGAGACGCGTCACGGCGCCAGTAGATTGGTCGTACGTCGCGAAGTAGTCGTAGAAATCTGGGCCTGGTCTGTCTTGAACGTCCCAGTTGAGCCAATCCTGTCTGTAGCGTGGTCTCGGAGAGCAGGCGAGGTATACGAGCCCGGTCGGCTGGTGCAACCAGAGGTCTTCGTCGTCCTTCGCATTAGGGCTGCCCTGACCTATCGTACACGCACACACCTTCGCATGCCTTGAGCTCGGGCACGGTGATACAGTCGCGCGTGCCAGTAAGTTGAATGGTTCGAAACGCTCCCATCGTGCGTAGGATGTCGAACACGAACGCGAAAGGCACGACGCTCAGTGCGCCGAGACCTGCAACCAGCATTCTCGTAGACGGCATCGTCGTGGTGTGGCGAAGAAGAGCACAAGTCCCGTTCTCATTGCTGCGAGCTTGTAGTAATCTGGAGTGAGCCGTCAGGTGACCCCGACTATGACGGTCGTCGTGCCGGACACCCGGTCATCACAATCACGCTCATCCTCGCGAGCTTATCATCCTGACGCTCCCGGGATTCACGCAAATCTTGCAGATCTTCCCAGTAGAGAGACGATTTCCAGGGGTGGTAAGTACAGGGATGAAGCCGAATGGAAGAACAAGACAAGAAGGACAACGTTGTTGAAACCCCGGCACACGGGTTGGCATCGAACCGCTTCCAAGTCGCTTGTACTTACTTACATTCTTAGCGCGGCCGTTGGGGGCTGCACGCCAGGCGACATCTCTTGCGATGCAGAGTCTTGAACACGATGTCCCTGCTCAGGGTACCAACGTCAAAGGTTCCAAGCCTTTTTACCTGCCACTGCTTGGAACACAACCCTTTATTTGCATGGCTCTCGTCGCGCTTTGCGAGCATCTAGCGCACGTACTCGTAACTCTGCCTGCCATACACTCGTATTCCCACTACTGCGCAGTCGAACACCAAGTTATAGACCTCCGAGGCGCCGGCGCAGCTTCAAGACAGTTCAAGTTGACGAGATGCGGTCGCAGCACTGTAACTCTGGCGCACAAGGTTGCGCAACCACTTCGTTGTCTCCGTATGCCTGTATGATCGATTACGGCGCAGTGCATTCACATGCGGCCGCAGTGTCATTGGCGGCGGCCGTGACCTCAAGATAGATAGCGCCGACTTGACACACTCAATCCTAGCTCCAAGTCGGGACTGCGTGCAGTTGTCACCGAATACCACGCACTGAGGCGCACTATAAATACGATGACAACCTTGACCGGCATTCCGCACTTTCTAAACCCATCATGCTCGTTCATGCCTTTCTCGTTCTCCCTTTTCTGGCTGTGGCCATTGCTGCAGACGTTACCATATCCCCGCCCGCTTCCGTCCCGGACTATGCCTCGACGCCCGTACCGCGTAATCTCATCTCCTTCGGCATCGCAGCGCACTCCTTCGAGGAGTACGCTGTGCAGAGCTCCTCGAGTGGACCCGTCCCGAACACGCTGACTATCCACCTGCTCGAGTCTCTGACGAACTCGACCGGTGTCGCCCCACTCATTCGCGTCGGTGGTACCTCCGGCGACCGCGCAACGTTCCTTCTCAACTCGGAGCAACCTGACCACACCATCAAGATCGTCAAGAAACCCGGATTCCAGCTACCATTCAACATCACGCTCAACCAGCGCTGGTTCACGCAGAACTTCCACAACAGCTGGCCCAAGGGCACGAAGTTCATCTTTGACGTGCCCTTGGCGCGGAAGGACTCACTTGCAGTGGAGAACATGGTCCGCGGAGCGAAGTGGGCCCTGGATGCGATTACGCCTGCTGTAAGGGGAGATCTGTAGGGATTAGTTAGTAAGCGTATAGACGCTGTGGTTGAGGCTTAGTAAGCGTGAGCGCGGGAGCGCGAGGGCGAGCTAAGTGCAAAGTTGGGGTATCCCGAAGGATGCCCTTTCCTGTTCCCGCAAAGCGTGGTCTAAATACATGTGAAGCGGGTATCTAGACGAATCTACAATTTGCGGGACGTACATGGAAAAGGAAAGAAAAAAGAGAAATGACTTGCCTCGGCTGTACCGGCCGAGGCACGTGACTGGCCGGTTACAATTACCCCGCCCCTATGAAGAGCGAAGTCCCATTCGCGCGGCTACATGAATAGGAATCACAAAAGAAATGAAAGTACATGGGGAAGAATCAGTATATAAAGTCCCCAAAGCGCGCGGTTGTCCTGTATCTAATTTCCGAGCCAAGTGAAGTCGTGTCGCGTAAACGAGGCAATGCTATCTAGTAGTAGTTGTAGCACGGGCCCCAGATGTTAGTGATCATGCCGCCCGGGCCGCGCAGGTAGACATGCGTCGTCCAAGCAGTCTCCTGGTACCACTCCATGAGCGACATCGTCCACCATGCGGACGAGTAGCGCGCCGGGCGCCAGTAAAGGAGACGCTCGGCGAGTTCGGACCGAAGCGCGAATCCCGCGTCCCAGAAACGGTCCACCTCCTCGAGCATGCCGGGGAAGATGTCGACCATCTCGTCGCGAAGCCAGATGGCGCCGCCCTCCGGATCGAGAACTTCAAATTTGTAGTCCAGTCCGCAGGCGTTGCCCGCGTTTACCGTGATGATGCGGCCGAGCCTGAGGGCGCTGTGATGACGGAGCGCCCAAACTGGCATGCGAGTGTTGCGACGTCCGCGGCCGCGCATCGAGAGGAATGACGGGGTGTCGAACCAATGAAGACACACCGCCTTGACCTCGTCGTACTGCAAGTGGAAGTCGCGGTTGACAACGCTGTTCCATGCTACGTGACGCGTCAGCCTTGCGTTGTCGTCTGCCGCGTCGTCGATGCTTACCCGTGCGATGGTCCTCTGCCGTTAGTTCCTCGAACTCGGTTGGCAGCAGGCCCGGCATGTCGGCGTCGTCGGGCTGATCAGGAACGGGGGTGCCAAGACGCGCGGGAATAACTTCGCGGGTCGAAACGGGTGCAGTCGTGCCGGGACGGAGACGCGGATCGAATGTCGTTTGCAAGAAGGTGCCAACGGGATCAGAAGAGAAAGGCGCCTCGTCTGGGGGAATGCGAGCAGCATCAAGATCGGCACGAGTGGCGTAGGCAAGTCCGCGATGGAGAGCGTGTGAGTAACCGATCATCCAGCACCAGCGAATGCGGTACGTACGGTTGGCGGCCGTCGAGTACAACCCGAGCGCGTTTCTGCCCGCCTGGGGCGTCTCGTCGTTCACTACGATGTGTAGAAAGAGATCTCGTAAGCCCGATGTACGACAGATACGGCGCAAGAATGTGCACCAACCGTGATTCGCCAACATCTCGCGCGCGTCGTTCGAGAAGTTGCTGGTCGCCGTGCTGTCGGTGGCCGAGGGCACCGTGTTCGACGAGTCGGTGGACTGCGCACGATCGTTCTCGATGTCGCGAGCGAGGGCGTAGAAGTAGTTGGAAGCAAGCATATTGGGGTTTTGTATCTGCATTGGTAACATGAGAGCACGCTGAGAGCTACAAAATAACACGAACTGGGTCGAGGATTTTCGGGATTTGAGTCAAGAGAATTGTTGGATTGTGAGTCGAGGTGGTTGGGGAAGGTGGAGGAGAGGTGTGCGAGTCGCTTTCGTTACGGTGTTCTGTGTGGGGGCCCGGGGTGGGTGAAGAATCTCATCCCTGTTCGGCCTGAATTTATCTGTCCTGAGCGAGTGAGTCATTGCGTACGCGTCCATGTACCGCTGCGCGAGGATTTACGCCTCGTGTAGATTGCTGAATTTCGGGAAATGGTCCGTTTTCCGGTTTCGGTATCTCCACCTGGTCACTCCGAAGCATCGCCTTGTGTCGACTTGTACGTATGCAAGACCTTCGGAGCTGCCGCATCGATCTCGTCTTCGGGCCTCCACGAAGCCTCCTCTATCGGTCTACCTTTCCATTTTACGAGGTACCAGGTCCGTTTCTTGGCGCCGCGGACGTCGTGATCCAGAATTATTTCCGGATCGAAGAACTCTACGCCGTCCTCCGCGTGTACTGGCAGTCCGTATTCCGGAAGGCGTCCTTCCCAGTCTTCTGAAGACTGTGTATATGGCTTCAGATACTCGACGTTGATCGTACTATGTATCTTCATCTCGCGTGGCAACTCCAGACCGTAGCTGTTCGTGCCAACTCTGTCCAGCACCCGATACGGTCCTAACCACAGAGGACGTAGCTTGCGCGTCTTCTGCTTCTTTGACCATGGCGGGTCTATGTGCTTCGCAGAGAGCAAGACTAGGTCGTCCACTTGGAAGTTGTAGTCGACTCTCCTTTTGTTGTAAGTCTCCGCGTTTTGCCGTTGTGCGTCCTCGAGCGCTCCTATCACTTCTTGTGCTTGTTCCTGAAGCGTTTCGACTAGGGTCTCCACTTCGGCTAGACCGGAGCGGTCAGTGACATTGATGAGATCGTGGGGCGTGCGCGCGCTGTACCCTGTGTCTAGTTGAAACGGCGTATACCCCGTAGCCGAATGCACGCTGTTATTGTACGCTAGCTCTATAACTGGGAGCAGAGTCTCCCAGTTGTCCTGCTTGTAGTTCATATATTGGCGTAGCATCGTTTTCAATATTTTCACCGCCGCTTCGCTTTGGCCGTCCGTCTGTGGATGATTTGCCGTCGAGAAGTTCGTCTTCACGCCTAGTCGTTCCATCAATTCTCGCCAGAAGTGCCCTGTAAACTTAGAGTCCCTGTCTGATATCAGAACTCGTGGTAAACCGTGTAGGCGAACGACTTGGTTCAGAAAGATGTCCGCGGTGGCTTTCGCGGACGCCTTCTGCTTCGTGGCTGCAAAATGTACTCGTTTGGAAAACTTATCCACCATAACCAATACCATGTCGTTACCGCTTACTGACTTTGCGAATGGTCCTGCAAAGTCCATCGTCACCGTATGCCATCGCTCTCCTACCACGTTCAGTGGTTGAAGTAGTCCAGCTGGTGACCGATTCGAATGCTTGTTCTTCTGGCATTTGTCGCAGCTCGCAACGTAGGACTTTACGTCCTTTCGTATCTTGGGCCAGTAGTAAACTCTCGAAATAGACGCAAGAGTTTTTTCCCAGCCCATGTGAGCGGCGACTTCGGCATCGTGAAAGTCGTGTAGCAACGTCGTCCTCAGTCCCTTGTGACACGGGATGCATAATAAAAGCTTTTCTCCGTCCGCGTGCCGTTTGAATATTACGCCGTCACGCAATTCGAATGACTTGAGGGCGCCAGATGGCTGTATCCCGCTCCTTGCGCACTTTCTCAGCGTCTCGAGTGTCGGCGCGAAAAATTGATCGAGTAGATAGCCGTCCTTGACGTTGGTGATCATCTGGGCATCAGGTCTTATAGCAGAGACCGTCAGTACCTCACTTTGCATTACAGGTTGCGCTTCCTGGATTGGCGCTCGCGACAGGGCGTCTACGTTTGAGTGTATTCGCCCTGCTCGGTGAATGATCGTTGCTGTTTCTCTCCATGGCTGCAGCTCTACTGACCAACGTCGAAGTCGCGCGTTCGAGCCTTTGTAGTCGTAGATCCATTGCAGGGCTGAGTGATCGGTTATAATTCTCATCCTCGGTACTCCGTCAACGTACGGGTGGAATTTTCTTAAAGCCCACACTAACGCGAGACACTCCAACTCCGTCGCTGCGTACCTTTCTTCCGCGCCCACAAGTGTCCTTGATACTGCTGACACAATGTGTTCTTTTCCGTCGTCGTCCTTCTGTGCGAGTACTGCCCCGAGACCGAGTAACGATCCATCTGTATATAGAATAAACTCCCGGCCGTAGTCAGGGTGTGCCAGTATCGGTTGCTCTGCCAATCGATCTCTCAGTGTCTCAAACGCTCTCTCGCAGTCTGCTGTCCATTCGAAGACGGTCTCCTTTGCCAGCAGCTTCGTGAGCGGTCGTGCGATTTTAGCGTAGTCTTTGATGAATCTCCTATAGTAGCCGGCCATTCCGAGGAAGATCTGCACTTGTTTAACCGTTTTAGGCTTCGGGAATTGCAAGATTGCCTTCACGTTCTTGCCCTTCATGCCGATGCCCAACCGGCTAACCTTGTGCCCAAGCGCGTGCACTTCCTCGTAACAAATGTGCGATTTAGGAAGTGACAGCGTGAATCCCGTCGGGATGATACGTTCTAGCACCGCCTCTATGTGCCGAAGGTGCGTGTCGAAGTCGTGTGAATAGACGACAATGTCGTCGATGTAAACCACCGCGAATTGCCACTTGGTCGGGCCGAGCGTTTTATCCATGCATCGCTGGAAGATTGACGGCCCATTTTTGAGCCCGAAGGGCATTCTCTTGTACTGATACAGTCCAACATGCGTCCTGAAGGCCGTTTTCTCGCGGTCCGCCTCCTCAATCTCAACTTGATTGAATCCCGAGTTCGCGTCGAAGGTTGAGAAGAACCTCTTGCCCTGAAATTGGTTCAGGTAGTCGTCTATTCTCGGTAGCGGGTACTGATCCGTTCGTGTGACTGCATTGACCTTGCGGTAATCCACACAAAAACGAATCTTGGCCTTTTGTTTGATCAGCACGACGTTTGCAGCCCACGGCGAGTCGGCTTCTTCGATCACGTCGTTAGCCAACAGCCGTGCGATCTCGTCTTCTATGAAACGCCTTCCTTCAGGTGAGACGCGGAACGGAGGAGTAGAGACGGGTGGTGCGTCGCCTGTATCGACTCGGGCCTTTGTAAGACTGGTGTGGCCCAGAGGTCGACTCCCATAAGCAAAGGCGTGTCTATGCTTCATCAATATGTCGATTACGCGCCGTCTTTGCTCCTGAGACAGTGCGGGGTTGATGTCCAACTCGCTCAAAGCCTCCTTGAATTGTGCCCGATCCGCCGCTTCATTGTTAGACACTTCTTTGTCCGTGTCTAAACAATAGAGAGCTTCCGCCGTTTTGGATGTTTGGTCTAACAGAGGTCGAACTACGCCGAGTACCTCCCCTTGCTGCACCGTGTAGGGGAACGGTTCCAGGTTGTAAATCTCTAGTACATGCTCCTTGTGTGCGGAGCTTCCGACGCTCCGAGCTGCGGCAACGGCGACTGTCGCGTGAGCGATAGGCAATGGCTCAAAATAGAAGTCCGGCGTCGAGATTTTGCCGGATATTCTCCCGCGAACCTGTGCTGTGTGAAAGGCGCGCAGGGTGAAGGTCTCGACCGCCCGCATGACCAAACTTCCGTTCTTCCATGTCGTAATGGGGACCTTGAAGTTCCCCGTCGTTCCCATGCCCCGCGTCAAATTCATCGCCTGATTTCCCAAGTCGATACTTGCGCCGTAGTTAACTAGAAAGTCGTTCCCGACGATAATGCGTCTCTGCTTGGATGGATTTATGAAGAATCTCGTTCTCATCTCGAGTTCTTTTCCACGGATGTCCCTAACCCGCATCGTCAGGGTCACTGATTGCGTGATTACGTTGTCGCCGCCCACGCCCTTAACATTGATGAGCGGTTCCGGCTTGGGCGCGATATGACTCAATTCATGTTCCCAAAGCTCCCGATCGATCATCGAGATTGATGCACCGGTATCGACGCATACCTTGAAGTTCCCTGCATGCTCTTCGAGACCTACTGTCATGTAGGCGGGCGACTTGTCCTCCCATTTCAGCTCATCTCCGACTCTGGCTTCTCCTGACGCCTCGATTGCGTCGTTTTGTATGGCATCTGTCATCGGCGTTTCGGTCCGGATTGAGTTCTGTTTTGGGATCGCCGGACCCGTGCCGGCGTCTTCACTGCTCTTGGATTTCCGTTTCGGCTTGATCTGCGCATTTGTCTGCGCAGAGGTCCCTAATCTGGACGATCGACGAGGGCCGTTCTCGCCCTCTGCCTCGATGTTCATGACTTCTGCAAAATCTGCTTCAGCGTCGGAATCAAATTCTTCGTTTGCGTATTCTCCCTCGCCCGTGTTCTCGTTCTCCAGACCGTCATCGTCTCCTTGATCGACTAGCTGTGCTCGCGTCGTGCGTGTTGCGGTGGATGTGGACCCTGCAGATCCTCCTGATCGTCCAAAGTTAGCGCTTGGCCTCTGCGTTCCTGCGTTAACGCGGTCGTTTGTCCTATCCACCCATGGTCGTTGTTGAGCGCCGGTCGATGTTCCTGACTGACGAGTATACGAAGACGTTGTCTGCACTTCCGTGGGGCTTTCTCCTTCGCGTTTTGACTGCGTTCGGGCTGTCCATGTCGTAGTACGTCTTGATGCTACAGGTCTAGAATTCTGAGAGAGCTTGCGCTGGATATCTCGTAACTGTTTTCCCATCCTCATGCGTTCTCGTAGCGCTGGCTCTATTTCCCCGACCTCGTGCTTGAATTGAAGAAGCGTCATCCCAGGGAAGATAACTTTTCTGGCCTCTGCCTGTTCTGTCGCCGGCATGCCGGACAGCATATCCTCGATCAGTGCGTTGTCAGATTCCCCTCACATGCAGATCCCCTGCAGCTTGTTCCGTTTCTCGTAGTAATCTGCGAACGTCTGCTCGTCGTCCCAAAGACATTGGCGCAGCTTGGTGGCTGCGCTCGTCCTGTAGTTTGGCGGCCTGAAATTGAGCCTCAGGATGTCAGCCCAGCCTCCCACGGCTTGCCAACCTCTAATGCTCATTTTCTGCGAAGGCGACAACCTCATGTACCATAACTTGGCTTCTCCTTCGAGGAGCAATGATACGTTTCGTCCGATATCCTCGTCGGTCCTCGTCCCTCCTATCTCCAGTTCTTCCGTGACGACGTCGATCCAGTTATCCACGTCTTCGTCCTTCTTTCCTGAAAAGTGCGTAGCATCTTTGTATTTCACCGTTTCCGCTTTCGGCGCGCTAGGTTGCATCCCGATAGGGACGATTTGATAACCCGGTGGCGGGGTGAATGCTTGAGCTGCGATCGACGGCGCGCGTTGTGGCGCATCTCCTTGGTTTCCTGGCGCAGGATACTCTACCTGCACTGTTGCGGCGACCGGGATCGACGATGCTCTCCCACGTGTGCTCTCCGAGGAAATGGGCCTCGCCGACCATGACCGTTCTCTCTTCGCTGAAAACGATTCGATAGGATCCTCGCCGTCCTCACCGACAATTCCCCATGCGCCTCGTCTCTGGCTGCTCTCGGGCGGCAATATGAAAGAGACCTCTTTATCCTTGCCACCGCGCTTCTCTTGTTCGCTTTCGTGCCTCGGAGTTGATTCGCGTTGAGGTAAGCTGTATGCTCCTCCCTCCTGCTCTTGGCGTCGCTTGTCTTCTTCTGACGCCATCTCTTTGAACGCATTCGCTAGATCGGTCATGATCTTCTTCATAGTCTCGTCTACGCGCTCCGTCAATTCTTTCATGCGAGCGTCGATTATGACGGGCGTCTGGTTCACCTTCGCCTGCAGGTGCTTGCTAAAATACTCCGCCATACGATCCTCGAAGTCTGCGAGGGACTTCCCAAGGATCCGGACGATAGGTCCCCTTTCGCCCAACGCTGCTATGAGATTGTTTTCGGTCTCGCCGGCGGCTCCTATTGCAACTGAATGCTCGCGCTCTCTCGCTCTGTCGTGGTTCTCCAGCATCTTCATGACCTCCTCGAGACGTCGCGTTACGTCAGTATATCCTCTGGCTACAGCGGCATCCGCGTCCTTGAAGACAGTCGTAAGTCTTGACATCTCGGTCAACACCTTCTTACAACACTCTTCTCCTTTCTGGTCCCGACGAGGGTCGGTCAGCACTTTCAGGGCTTCTTGCACACCTTGCAATTCTGCTAGCACGTGCTTGCAGCAATCCTCGGTGTTGCTGGTTTTCGCCGGCCCGGGAATGTTTCTGACGTCATTTTGCACGGTCTTTAGTTCGGTCAGGATGCGTTTGCAACACTCCTCGTCCATTGACTTGGGTGCTGGAACGGATTGACGGGCGAACTGTTCTGCGATGAACTTTCGCAGTGCGTCGCTTTCGTTGGCGAATAGATCACTAATCTGCTTTTGAGTCGCATCTGTCGTACGGGAGATTGCGTCGCACGCCTTGCTCATCCCGCCTACTGCCCCTTCGACCGCCCTTATCCGTTCGTTCCACTCTCGTAGTATCCCGCTGAGTGCCGGCGATACGCCTGACAGCAGACTGAAAGCTTCCGACTCCTTTCTCCTCGAGTGACGTTCCGTTCTCTTTGGAGGCGCCGTTTCCTTCTCCTTTGGTCCTCCTTCGTCTCTCTCCGTTTCCTTCTCTCCTTCTCCTTCAGGGCCTTTTTCTCCCGTTGTCGTCTCCTTGTCTGCAGCGCCCTGTGGCTTACTCGAAGCGCGTGCATCAGTTTCGCCGTACCATCCCGATTGGGAGCGGGTCAGCGGGACCGCGGGGTCTGTGGTGGTTTGTGGCTGCGCACCATCCCAATCCCAGTTCTCGGGGTGTGCAGGAACGGATCCCGGCCAAATCGGTGTGTTGAGAGTCGGTCGTGAGTCATCGGGAGGGTTGAAGTTGGTCCCGGCATTGGCGTCGTTCGTGGGTGCGCCAGCATCAGTCTGGCGACTGGCATCGGTCGAAGAGGTTCGTACGGCATCAGCGTTTGGGACGCTGGCATCGGGCGCGATCGGAGCGCCGGCATCGGGGTTGTTCGTGGCCCCGGTATCTTGAGGGGGTGGTGGGACAATACCCTGTGGTTGGTTAGTATTGGCACTAGATGACATGGTAGTCGTAGATACAAGCTTCGCGTTAAGTACAAGTGTGAGTCCTCTCAGTGTCCACCAAATTGTAAGGGGAGATCTGTAGGGATTAGTTAGTAAGCGTATAGACGCTGTGGTTGAGGCTTAGTAAGCGTGAGCGCGGGAGCGCGAGGGCGAGCTAAGTGCAAAGTTGGGGTATCCCGAAGGATGCCCTTTCCTGTTCCCGCAAAGCGTGGTCTAAATACATGTGAAGCGGGTATCTAGACGAATCTACAATTTGCGGGACGTACATGGAAAAGGAAAGAAAAAAGAGAAATGACTTGCCTCGGCTGTACCGGCCGAGGCACGTGACTGGCCGGTTACACCTGCGAGGTTTCAGGCGTTCGAGGTGGGGAACGAGCCGAACTTGTACGCCGGCCAGGACTTTCGCAAACAGAACTATACGCTCGATCAGTATGTGACGGAGTGGCGAAACCGAGCGCAGGTGCTGCGGGAGCGTGTGCTGCAGCCTAAGGGCTTGGGAGGCGCACAGTTCCAAGGTTTGACATAAAGCCTACAGGCCGTTCCGGCGACACCCGCTACCTTTCAAGTTGTGAGCTTATGTCTAAAGCACACATGAAGCGTGGTTGGCAGGTGGAAATTGAGCTAAGTGCGAGTAAGTTCGAGTACACTCTCCAGTCATACACTGGGACCACCGCCCACAATCTCGACCAGTCAAAGACTCGAGGTCAAACCAAGGCTCATGCTCCATGTTAAACCTATGCCTGACCCGCACTAATGTCTCCGGAGGTGATCAACGCTGTAGCTTCCGCGTGCGAAGGAGGTATAGGTCCAAGGGAGATGAAGCCAGTTCACGTACGAGGACACCGGCAATAGTCTCTCTCGAATGCTAGCGCACTTGAAACCGGGAAGGTGAATCTGTAACCAATAACGGCCGGCGTTCTCATGTCAAAAATGAAAACGGTAGTAGTACTGTACAGGAGGGAGCTGTTCCAGCCATAGTTTTAAGAAGCTCGTACCGGACTTCAAGCACAGAACCCGTCGGATGCAACATGTGGTTCGGAGGCACGTACTGATCGACGTAAGGAGAGATACGAAACGGGTCAGTCTCAGTATCAAGCCCTCAGGATGAGGCGGAGAAGAAGAGCACAACGAAAGTCATCCGCTCTCGGTATGTCCTACAGCATGTGTATTGAGCACTGGCATTTCCGCCGTGAACTAAAGTCCAGGAACACGACAGTGCCACGACAGCGGAGCGAAGGTACAGATGCATATGCTCGCGCAAATACCACAATGCACATCCCAAGTAACAAACCTTCTGTTTGTGGTCTTGAGCGTTCCGCAGAAGTCGTGGCAGAGGCTACTATGATAGAAAACGAGAGGGCACGAGATAGTGCCCTGTTGTAGGCCGCCGGATATTGAGGGTGCAGTCAGGCGCACAGCAGCTCCCCGTATCCCGCAACAGCGCCAGCAGCATCTCGAGCGCTGTGGGACCCGCCCCTGTCCGTCTCGCGAGCTAATAAGAAGGGCAACAGACAAGTAGTTCCGTCACAGAGCACCCCACAGAGTGTAAGACAAGCACGTACTAGTAAACGGAGCGCGACGGAGGATGGAACAGGGTGTGAGACGATGAAAGGAAGTGATTAGCGACACACGAGCGACCGGGGACCCAGAAGTCCCGGGGATCAGAGGACCGGCACAGAGCAAATTCGTGGCGGGCACCATCCGCTCAAGGAAACGATGCGAGATGATAAGCTGGCGTTGGGGCGGAGCGCGATATTCAGCACCGTACATGGGCCATCCGGACACCAGGGAAACGAGAAACAGCGTCAAGACCTCGAATTCAACGTTACAGTAACTCTGAGGTTGTTGAGTCTGCGCCGCACGGAGCTGGATGGTAATGCAGATGGATGGGGCGAGTAACCTGAGCTATATGGCGTTTCAGGGTTTCTGAGATCGACGAGGGCAGCAGCGGGCGTGTAGCGTACGACGCTGCTCGCAGCTCAATAGAACGGCTGGCGTGGACACAAAAGTGAATACACCGCTACAACCGATCTCGAGATTCTCGCCGGAGGCAAGTACCTTGGTACGATAATGCATGTACCACCGACGTGCGGTAAGCGCGCCGGCGGTGCCAGGTCGGGTGCACACGCATTCAAGACGACTCAGGCCAGTGGCGTGAATTCGCCAACGCAGCCATGAAAAAGGTCGACGTTATCAGAAGCAGTGAGTACAGCGATCCAGTCACCATGAGATGTATGCGGGCAGTATCACACAACTCGAGGAATGAAGGACGGCACCGACAAGAACAAGTACACCTCGACTTCACATCGCCCAAGCCTAGAAATATTGGGGATTGCGGGATAGAGGGTGTTGTTGACGATTGCGCACGTTGAAGCAAACGGATATGTCTTGCCGAAGCCAAAAAAAAAAAGAAACCAAAAGTGCTGCCGTATCGCCGGGCGATGGACGCGACTCTTCCCTTTTCACGGAAGTCTGGAGATGAGGCGAAGGAGTTCCAGAGCTTACACTGTGTAATGTCGTCCAATCCTTGCGCGTGTAGCGGTCGCCGAAAGACGAGGAGGAGGGAAGAAAGCACGAGCGCCGCGCGTGGCGGACGGCGAATTACCGGGAGACAGAAGCGCCCAATCCGCGGAGCAGCATCTAAAGTAGGAAGTACCGTACGGTCAGTTACTCGAAGAGGGCACCGTCGGCGGATTCATCAACGGGCCATCATTTCTGCAATTTCCTATCTGTGAGTTTCTATTGCAGATTCGCGCATCGTACCCCAAAGACCCACTACAAGGTAGCGGGAATTCTCAAAGTTCGATTCATGGTCAGTGTAAGTACTCGTGCTAGTCGTTGCGTTCCCTGTCTCATATACTGACGATACTCCAGATCCAAGGCGCTCAATACCGAGCTCGACAAGGGCAATTTCCTCCAGAGCGTTGCGGAGCACGAGTATGTACGCGCTTTTTGAGAGTACTACGTTGACGCTCATCCTTCGAGATAGCTATCCAAACGATCGTAACATTGCCGGAAGCCTCGATGGTGCGTTCCTCATTGTATGATGACTCTGACACAGTTCTGACGCGCGCGTAGACTCTCTCATGAACCACGCTGCCATCGTGCGGAACGTGTCTCTGGCACAGGGTGCAGTCAAGGCCGCCATGGCGCACAACGTCTCTTTCGCCAACGGCGAAGTTGGTGCCAATATACCTGGCAAGGACGACCTCGGTCTGCGTGAGTCTGCATGTGTAGCGAAGGACTTCTGTCTTACACTTAATGACCTTGTAGAGCACACGCTTGGCAGCGCTCTGTGGACCATCGACTACAGTCTTTATTCTGCTTTCATTGTGCGTACTGAGCGGTCCGCTGATCGTGTCAAGCTGACGGAGGCGCAGAATATCAAGCACATTCATATGCAGCAAGCTCAGGGCTTTGCATTCGTATGTTGTTTTGCAGTGCAAAGCAGACTTGCTCCCCAAGGGCTGACACGGGATTTTGCATCAGGCTGCGTGGTGGCCTCAAAACACGAAGAGCAACTCTAACGCGCGCAGCGTCCGTGCCAATTTCTACGGCCTCAAGTTCGTCACGGAGGCCATGGGTACACATACCGGACCAGTACGCGTTGCGTCCCTCGACCGCGTCACCGGTGCCGCGAAGACTTCAGACGGCCGCCAACAGTTCGTCGCGTACGCCATATACGAGTCGGGCAAGCTCGCGCGCATCGCGCTGATTAATATGCAAATCTGGCTGGGCGAGGGTACGAGGCCGACATCGACCGCGACGCTCAAAGTCGGCAATGGGTTCAAGAGCACGAAGTATCGCGTCTTGACCGCGGCACAGGGCGCCCGTGAGCACAACGCGCTCAAGTTTGGCGGTGTACACTGGGCGGATAGCGGGCTTCCGAGCGGGACCTGGTCGTTCAAGACACAGAACGTGGTGAATGGGACGGCCAAGATCCAGCTCGGAGCTAGCGAGGCGGCACTGATTGATCTTATCCCCGCGTAATGCACTTGTTCATACTCTTAAAACTATTTAGTCTCTTACCGAGAGATCCAATTCCCTTTCCTCTCGGTCAAGGAGGTCGAAGAGCTAAGTCAAAGAGGGAGAGGGAGCGGAGCGGAATTTTCCGGCAAACGTGACCTGCTCTTGACCACGTGCTCTGTCTCGCCTTGCACGATAATTAGCAGTGCGTCGTTGCCTGACTGCAACGCTTTGTGACGTCCACGCCTGTGTAACCCTTCGGGAAGGTTGCTGGTCGAAACGAACGCTCCTCGGACATGTTCGTCCAGGACTATTTACAGACGATATTGCAAGACCGCATAGCTCTTTCTGTGCTTCGACGTCTAGCCACTCGACTCAGCAGTTGAATGCCTATATCGGATATGTGGTACAATATCCGTGACTGAGCCGTGCCCTCTCACGCTACTCTACTGCCCACCAATGCCGACACCTCCCCCCCACCCTACTCGAACTGCTTGAACTGGTCCTGCACGCCGTATGCCCGCCACGCCCGCTTGATGCCCAGGTCCAGGCGATTATTGCGCGTGGGAACCATGATATCGGAGCCGTCAGACTCCATAGCGTAGACGACGTTGTGCGTCTTCCCCAGCGTCAGCTTGATAGCGCCCTCGATGAAGACATGGGGCGTGTATGTGTGGGTCGGTGCACTCCCGCGGATCATGGATAGAATGTTGTCCAGCACGACGTTGCTCTGCATCCACCCCGCTCGCGCCATGCGAGGGCCTCCGTGCTCGGCCACGTCGCCCAGCGCGAAAATGCGCATGTCGTCAGCGGCTGCCTCGGCAACCTGCACCTGCAGCGTTGGCCGGACAAGGATGCGCGCGTTTTCCTTGGACACGGCGACGGGGAGCAGGTCCGCCAGGAGGGACGAGTTGGGCCGCTGTCCGGTGCATCCGATCTATCAGGTGAGTTGTGTTAGGGGACTACCGAGAGAAGAGGCTCATATGAACTCACAATCAGGTCAAACGTCTCCTCCCGCCCATCGGAGAATGTCAGCGAGGCGGAGCGAGCCATATTGCCCTGGACGGGCATTGAAGGCCTCTCGTTCAGCAGCACGCGAATGCCCAGCTCGTCGCGCAGCGCCACCAGCGCGTACTGGCCCAATCGTTTGCCAAAATAACTCATGAGGCGGTCGCGTGAGTGCACCAGCGTGACGTCCTTGTCCGGGTAGAAGTCTTTAATGTCGCCTGCTAGCTCGACGCCCACAGCACCGCCGCCAACGACAGCGATGCGTTGGCTGTCCCGGATGGCCGACTGTACGCCCTGCAACTCGTGGCATGCTTCATCCCGCTCCGTAGCCACCACCTGCACGGGAAGCGGCTGCGACGACCCCGTTGCAATGACCAAGAAGTCGTAGTCGATCTGCTCGCCTGACGCCAATACTACCTGCTTCTCCGTCACCGTCACTGCCGTGTCCTGCACCCTCCGAAAAATTCCCTTGGGCGCGCCCCGTGCCACACCGTCGTAGGGGATGAAAGCCTCATGCTCGTGCCCCGTCATGACCGAGAAGCGCGGGAAGTTGAACGAGTAGTTGAGGTGCGAGTTCTTCTCCACCCAGACTACCCTCCACCCCGTCGGTAGCGTCTCGGCCAACCGCCTCACCAGCTCCAGCCCCGCGAACGATCCCCCAACAACCACCACGTTCCGCGCGTCCGGCGTGTCGCGCCACGTCCAGCTGTGGTACGTCGCCGCTACGCGCTGCACCGCGAGCCGCCCCAGGTACGGTACGAAGAACCCGAGGGCTTTGTAGATGAGCTTGACGTGGTCGGACGGCATATCGTGTCGGTGTCGCGTGCAAGAAAGGGGTGTGGGAAAGCTGGTCGGGGGCTCATCTTATCTGATTATCATAGATGCGGCATAAATGCCGGCTGACGTGTTGCGCCTAATCCTGCCGAAACTCACGGGCTGGGACACGCACGAGGGAGCGGCATCTGCAGCGACCATAGTAGTAGTAGTAGTAGTAGTAGTAGTAGTAGTACTATTCAAGCCAGATAGTCGTCTGTGTGAAGCAAATTGAAAGTCGAACAGCGTCGGGAGTCGTCAGGGGCTCGGGCGGATGGCTCGTATCTCCGGGAACGAATCGCGGCGCATGCCCCGTGTTTTCGCGTTCAACTTCGCCCGTGCAGTGGGACGCGCCTCTACCAAACCATCCTACAATAAACTACTAGGAATCTTCTAGTGACAGGTGCGTTCTGCGCCGTGCGCACTCCGGACCTAGCCGATTCGTGGCTTGACCTGTACCAGCAATGTGCAGTATCCAAAGTACCCGCTCAACGCTATCCAGGCATACACAACGCGCCCTCCGTACCACCTTTCCGCGACCTGTACCGTCGGCCGCAACGCCGACACGAGCTCCCTAACACGCCGCGAACGTTTGTGAAGCTTGGCTGTGGCGCGCTGCGATTTGGCTTCGGCAGGGCTTCTACTTCTACTTCTTCGTAACTGTCCTGTTCAAGTCTTTGAACTGTGCTTCAAGCGTGGCAGGAGGCTTCCTTGCTATACTACAGGCTTGAAGAGTCCAGACGCGACGAAGTTGCTTTGACCTGATTGACTCGCGCTGGCTGTCTCCCAGTACGCTCTCGTCAACGTGGCACGCATGCATACACTTTGGGATCGATGCCCTGTCCGGAGTCGAGTATACCGCTCGCGGGCGGTCGTGCATGCGACATCTCAACTTCGACATCGTCTTGAGCGCAAGGACCTTTCAACGCCTTCGCCGCCGCCTTCGCAACCGTACAGTACACCATTCAGAGCTCCCGTCCTCCGGTTGTGGATCTGCCGCTATGAACACGCTTCGAGAAATGCTCGGTTCAGCAGTAAGCATGCCCTGTACGTGTCCGGACAGCTCTTCTCGATGTTTGGCCAGGGCAGAAGATGCGGGGAAGGGCGGAAGGGCGGCGTGCCACGTCCAGGACGACTTGAAGCGTGGGTATGGCCAGAGGGGGCCCGGCGTTGGGTCGCTAATGGACAATTACACCTGAGAAAAAGGAGACCGTGGACACCGCCGCGCAAAGAGAAACATCATCATGTGACGCGGGGAACTGAGTCGAATGTTGAACAGAGCTTCTGAATGACGAGCGAGGTGCGAGCGCAGGAGGGAGGTGATTGCGTCACTGACTACGGTGTCGGACCGGGCGAGTGATTGAAGTCTTTGACGCGTCGCATAAGAACGAGCGGTGCCTCGGCCCAACCCAGAGCCAACCTTTCGTCCTCCCAACCTCGAGCCCGCCATGGCCACCGAGCTCAAGCGGCGCTCGTCGTTCATCGACCCGAGCGAGATTGGCAAGCCCGCTCCGCGCCAGCGCAGACACAAGCGCTCGGCGACGGGCTATTTGCCTGAGAAGGACGCGAAGACCGGCGCGGAGGTCTGGCCGCGAGGAGATGCGACTGTGAGTCTATATTTTCTATAGGCATATCAAAGCTGACGACGCGCAGACATGGAAGAGCGGAATGCGCGGCGGCGTCGAGGCGGACGTGGGCGAGATCAGCAAGAACATCGTCCACCACGTCCAGGTCCGTCCCACACGTCTAGACTTGCCGGCTATTAATCTCATGTTTTTGTAGACCTCGCTCGCTCGACAGGCCTACAACATCGACGATGTACGCGATATTCGGGCTCACTGTAACTGGCTGACTGTGCTCTGCAGGCCGGCGCTTACCAGGCTGTCGCGCTCGCTGCTCGCGACGACCTCATCATCAACGTGCGTCTACCATCCTGGTTCTGCGCGCTGTACTAACGCGGCGCAGTGGAACGACACGCAGATGTGCTACACGCAAAAGGTACGCCGATTGACCGAAGCTCGCTCGAGACTGACCGTGATGATGTCACGCGAAGGCGCCAAAACGGTTCGTGCCCGAACTATCCTTGAAATCTTGCTAAACCTCTCCCAGCGCGTACTACCTCTCGCTCGAATGGCTCATGGGTCGCACGCTCGACAACGCGCTCCTCAACCTCGGCCTGAAGGAAAAGTTCCGCTCGTCCACCGACAAGCTCGGCTTCACCCTCGAGGACCTCATCGACCAGGAGCGCGACGCCGGACTCGGCAACGGCGGTCTCGGACGTCTCGCCGCGTGCTACATCGACAGCAGCGCGTCGTCCGAGCTGCCCGTCTGGGGCTACGGCCTGCGCTACCACTACGGCATCTTCCAGCAGTTCATCAGCCCGGACGGCTCGCAGCTCGAAGCGCCCGACCCATGGCTCGAGAACGCGAACGCGTGGGAGCTCCCGCGCTTCGACGTCACGTACGACGTGCGTTTCTTCGGGCACGCCGAGCGTATTGGCAACAACCGCGCCGTCTGGAGCGGTGGACAGGAGGTCATGGCCGTCGCGTACGACGTGCCGATCCCCGGCTACGAGACCCGCAACACGAACAACATCCGCCTGTGGGACTCCAAGCCCAAGCGCGGCTTCGACCTCAACAGCTTCAACGCCGGCGACTACGAGCGCGCGCTCGAGGCGTCCAACTCGGCGTCCCAGATCACCGCCGTGCTGTACCCGAACGACAACCACTGGCTCGGCAAGGAGCTCCGTCTTAAGCAGCAGTACTTCTGGACCGCGGCCAGTCTCGCGGACATCGTCCGTCGCTTCAAGAACCTTGACAAGAGCTTCTCCGAGTTCCCGGACTGTGCGTTATTCCATTGTCCGGCGGAACACCGTTACTGAACATGCTGCAGACGTGGCGATCCAGTTGAACGATGTGCGTTGTGGCTGACCTTCGTGGACTGAACTCACAGGAAATTACAGACGCACCCCACGCTTGCCATTCCGGAGTTGATGCGCATCCGTGAGTTTGCCATTAGCATTTTATATGCGAGGTGCTGAACATTTCACAGTTGTTGATGAGGAGGAAGTCGACTGGAACGAGGCGTGGAACATTACTCGCCGGACTTTCGCGTACACCAACGTCAGTCGCAGCTTACGAGTTGAAGCATCCGCTCACATTATGCAGCACACCGTCTTGCCCGAGGCGCTCGAGAAGTGGCCCGTCCCGCTGATCCAGAACCTCCTCCCGCGCCACATGCAGATCATCTTCGACCTCGTGCGTAGTCGCCGCACTCTGTGTGGACGGAGCTGATGCCGCTGGTGTAGAACTTGACTTTCCTCCAAGCAGTCGAGAAGGTGTTCCCGAAAGACACGGAGCGTCTTGCGCGCATGTCGCTCATCCAGGGTATGTAACCTTCAGTCGTCCATGTAGGCTCGGCTGATCATGGTTGCACTTGTAGAGGGTGTGCCGCAATACGTGCGCATGGCCAACTTGGCGTGCATCGGCTCGCATACAGTCAACGGTGTGGCGGAGCTGCACTCGCAGCTCGTGCAGACGAACATCCTCAAGGACTTCGTCGAGTTCTACGGACGTGACAAGTTCCGCAACGTGACGAACGGCAGTATGTTCCTTTCTCCTTCACCGTCTCGTGTCTCGTCAACCTTACCGTCGTGTAGTTACGCCTCGCCGGTGGCTCGACCAGTGCAACCCGCGTCTGAGCGCGCTGATTGCTGGCAAGCTCGGCAGCAAGGCCTTCCTCAAGGACTTGTTCCAGCTTGAGGGAATCCTCAAGTGGGTCGACGACGCGGACTTCCAGCGCGAGTGGCGCGAGGTCAAGCATGCCAATAAGGAGCGCCTCGCGAACTACGTCCGCTCGACGCTCGGTTCGGATATCAATACGGACGCCATGTTCGACGTCCAGGTCAAGCGTGAGTTTCCCGTAATCTTGCGTTGTGAGCGGACGAATCGACGCTAACGATTCCGGGGTCGATTAGGTATCCACGAGTACAAGCGCCAGACTATGAACATCTTCGGTGTCATCCACGTGCGTGTGCTCAGCTGTCGCTCTTGTACTGTACTGATGCGCTGTTGTAGCGCTACCTCACGCTCAAGGCTATGACGCCTGCGCAACGCAAGGCTACGACTGCCCGCGCCATCTTCTTCGCCGGCAAGGCTGCGCCTGGATGTACGTTTGCGTCTCGCTTGTACAACTGCGATCGTATCTGACACCATGCAGACTACATCGCCAAGCTCTGCATCCGCCTCATCGTGAACGTGTCCAAGATCATCAACGAGGACCCAGACACCAAGGAGTACTTGACGATGCACTTCCTTCCGTGAGTTCCTTTTTTCGTGGCGCGTGGTTAGTACGTGGGTACTGATATACGTATGAAGGGACTACTCTGTGTCGCTCGCCGAGATCCTGATCCCCGCGTCCGACATCTCGCAGCACATCTCGACTGCGGGCACGGAAGGTGCGTCTGCAACTTGCGCTTTTCTGGCATAAATGTTGCTGACACCTGTACCCTATAGCGTCTGGCACGTCTAACATGAAGTTCTGCTGTGCGTTAGCTCATACCGAAATGTCGCGAGGTGATGCTGATTTTGTGAACAGTGAACGGTGGTCTCCTGCTCGGCACTGTCGGTATGTCCTAGGCTTACCCTGAAACGCGTAAGGAATACTCAATGTAGTTTGTAGACGGCGCGAACATCGAAATCGCGGAGGAAGTCGGCGAGGACAACGTTTGTACGTTACGCGCGTCGTAATGCCTCGAACGAGACACTGACCAAGCATGCAGTCTTCTTCGGTCACCTCACGCCCGCGGTCGAGGACCTCCGCCACCAGCACGTCTACCACCCCGTGCCCGTTGAGGAGCGTTCGCCGGCACTCGCGAACGTGCTGAAGGAGATCCAGTCTGGCCGTTTCGGCGACCCATCTCCCTACGAGCCGTACGTGATTCTTGCCCAACATGGGACACAGTGTAGCTAATCACAAGGTACCCAGGTTGCTCAACACGATCTACCAGAACGATTACTACCTCGTCTCGGATGACTTCGACTCATGTTCGTCATCGAAATTTTTGTTGGAGCTTTGTTCTGGCTGACGTTTCTGTGTGTAGACATCCAGGCGAACGAGATCATCGACAAGGAGTACAAGTCGGACCCCGTGGGCTGGGTCAAGAAGAGCATCACGACGTCGGCGAAGATGGGCAAGTTCAGCTCGGACCGCGCGATCATGAACTACGCGGAGGAGATCTGGAACATCGAAAAGACGGTACGTGGCTTCCTTGGCTAGTCGGAGAGTTGTCATGCTTATTTGTGGTGCTGTGCTGGGCAGACTCTCGACTAGATGGTGGTAGACGAGGTTTCCTTCTGCACGGACTGAATCGAAAATCGGTTCACCTGTTTTTACGGGCTGATAACAACACTTGCAATAAACACACGTCCAAGGGTATCTAAGTCGAGAAGCGTCGTCGCCACGCTCAAGTCTTCTGAACCGGTGCTAGTACATTGAACTGTCAGACAGATAAACAGCCCTGTTGCAGACGCCTCAGACACTCACACAATGTTCTCACCTGTAACGGTAGTCGAGAAACGCGACGTGCCCGCGTGCATTCGGTTCGCAAACGCGTTTCCCCGCCCGCCCTCTGCGCCGTCGTGGTAGGAGTACGCCTCTGCACTCGAGCCCGACGGGCAAGCCAGGGCGTTGACTACAGCCGCTCCGGTCAAGAGCCTGGAGTGTGAATTCGAAGCTTTCAACTGGTCCTGACCGCTCAAAGGTACGGGGCAGAGGCGCGGTGTGAATAGCGTACGCGTTCTACGGGTACTCGAAAGAACCCACGGTGTGCAGGTTAAGCCACGAATCGGCTAGTCCCCATGGCGCACAGGACTCGTGTTTAGGCGTTATGGGACCCCTGACGACCCCCGGGGGTCGTCAGGGGCTTTACTACTGAGAGAGGCGCGAACGCCAAAACGTGGGGTGTGCGATCGGTCCGCAGCGCCGGAGATAGCGTTCGCCGCCGAAGCCCCTGACAACCCCCGGGGGTCGTCAGGGGTTAGCCTCTAAGTGCAGAAACCTCATCTGCATCGACCAGAGCGCGCTCGGACGTTTGTTAATGACGCCTGAGCGACATGGCATGACGGCTACTAACGTTTTACTCCGCGTCCGCGTTCAGCGACAGCAGCAGACAGGTAAGTAGTAGGCAGCACTGTGCGAGCGAATGCGAGAACCCGCTGGTGAGCTTGCCGACTCCTCCGTGAACGTTACGGTTCTTATGGATCCCGACCGATGTAGCGCTTGTGGCCCCCTCAATGGCGGCTTCAGCTGGATGTCAGGAGCCACGGACGACATCACCAAGTCGCGTTGAGCCACGCCTCCGCCTTACACAGTGCACGCTCGCGTCTATTCGTCAATCTATCGCTTCGGCCGCTTGTCGCGCTAGCCGTCGCCGCCGCACATCCCAGTTATACACCCGCGCCGTGTTGACCTCCATAACGGTCTGCTGTTCGCGCAAGAACTCCAGGTCCTCATCGACATGCGCGAGATTTTGTTCGGCGGCAGACTTCTTGCTCTCGAGCAGTTCCGCGGCCTCGTTCAGCTTGTACGCGAGCATGACGTTTGCCTGCGTGTCGCGCCCCGTCAGCGTACTGAGCAACGAAGATAACCTGGCGTACCCCGAGCCAGAGATAGACAGTATCTGTGGGCGGTATGTCGGCTTCGGCATACAACGTCTCGTTCAGCTCGAACGTCGTCCGGATCGGCGTCGATTCGTCGTCGCCGTCTTCTTCTCGTTTCTGCCGTTGTTGTTGAAGAAACTGGACCATAGCTAGCGTTTTGCGTATATCGGGAATCTTGTCCTGCAGCGCCGTCCGCCGTTGCGCGAGGTTCTGTTCCATGTACTTGTACTTGCTGCACGCGCGCGAGTTAGAGCTAGTCGAGGTAATAGACGGTACGCGCACGCCATGGCTTCCTGGAACTCCTTGAGCGTGTTCTCGACCTCGACAGTCGGGCCACCGATGAATTCCGCGACGTCGGACTGCCAGAACGCGTGTAGCACAACGATCGCGCAAACAGAATCTGCAAAGACATACCACGAAAGGCGCGCGAGGTATGCCACGCGGGTTGGTTTCTTTTGGGGCTTGTAACGCCATCGTCGTCGATCGAGAAAGGATACGCCGCCGGAAGATGCCGTCCCATCACCGTCAGTGACTTGGCCTCCTGCCACGCTCGTCCCCGTATTCGCTTGTGGCTGCACCCACATATTCACTAACACAGCCTATGCACATATTTGAGTTGAAACATATCCCTAGATTCTCCACCGGTACTGTACTCGCACTGGAGAAAGGCGCTCGCAACCATCCGCTCTTATGGGATCTCCATGGCGTCCTTGTTGCTATTCGACCACACTGCGGCTTAGTAAACCAGAGGAGTTTGCGATTAGTGTTCTTCATAAGTCTCGAATGCTGGCTACAAGGTCCATGTGCATATCGAATTTGTCCAAAAGAGTCCGCTGGAGTCCGTACATACGAGTCCGTGGAAGTCCGAAGCATTCATGGGTCAGTGGCTATAGGGTCGGGAATAGAATGAAGGAAACGCCATCGACGCGTTTTCACGAAGACAAGACGCGCCAGTCTAAGTCTGGAGAAGGCCTGCCTTGGCTATTGTCATGAGCTCATCCTTATCTGCGCTTTCGTCCACTAAAGAACGGAGAAGCCCGTTAGGTCGCTGTAGTAAAGCTCTTGGTGAGTCGAATTCAACTGCAAAGGCCATCTGAATAACGACGAAACTCGCAAACCAGGAGAACAGGCGAGAAACGTACCTAGGCGCCCAGCGTCCAGGACCATCTGCGACCAGTAAGTCCAGGATGATAATGGCGGATACAAGCAAGATATCTTACGATCTTGTCTGCGTCCATGACAGTCCGCAAGCGATGTGCTACAACGAGGAGTGTGACGCCATGCAGTTCCTGCCGAATGGACTCCTGGATGGCAGTGTCCGTAGCATAGTCTAAGCTCGCCATGAGTTGCATACCGCCCGGACATGAGAACCATACTGACCAACAGCTGCAGTGGCTGACAATACATGTCAGCAGTGGTGCAGGTCAGGCAACCTAAGGCAGCCATCGTATCGTACCTTCGTCTAGAACCATGATTTTGCTCCGCCGCGTAATGGCACGCGCAAGTGCAATAATCTGCCGCTGTCCCAAACTAAGGTTCCCTCCTCCACTAGAAATCGCGCTGTCGAGCGTAATGCGACTGCGAGTGTCGGATCCTTCCTGCAATCGAACGAGTCCGGCCGCGCGAAGGGCATCGTTCAGCGTAACATCGTCATGCTGGTCAAAGGGATCTAAATTCTGTCGCAGCGTTCCACTCAGCATCTCAGGTTGTTGAGGTATGATAGTTATGTTGCTCCTCAGCGCATCCAGGTTGATGCGATCCGTCGCAATGCCGTCGTAGTAGATGTGGCCGGAAGTGAAGATGGCGCGTAGAAGACAGAGCATGAGTGAGCTCTTCCCGCTCCCTGTTCGACCAACTGCACCGTCGTGTTCAGATATTGTGATATAGATACTAAGGTCGTAACTTACCGACGCCAATACGCTGACCCGAGAGGACATCGAAGTTGATGTCATGTAGCACCGGCGGTCCATCTGAAGAGTATCTGGCGTCGAGATTTTCGACGCGCAACCGACCGCTTGCTGGCCAGTAAGCCGGAGGTATCCCACGTTCTGTGGGTTTCGGCTCTTGCTCGATGTCGATGAACTCCTGGATCCGCTCAAGCGAGTTGCCTAAACATGTCAGCCGCAGATAGTGGCGCAGAGAGACGTTCTTGTCGCCGCACCTTCAACTTCCATCTGGTTCAAATTGCGTGTCCAGTTGAGAATCTGATGAGCGGTATGCGCGTGAGATCGTCGTCCGCGAGGGTTAATGCGCGTACCAAGCGGGAGAACGCCACCGTCTGAAACACAAGTAAGGGTCAATCGCGCACTTCCAATTCGCCAACGAACGCACCAAGGATAGGGAGAAGCCCGTAGTGCTCGCCTTGGGGACAGTTCCATACACAAGATAAGCTGCCAGACCGGCCGAGAATAGGCCACCGATGGCATTAGTACGAGTACCGATCCACCGATTCAGATTGTAGTAAGTGCGAGCGACACGGGTGTACTTGTCAAGACGTTCCCTTGCCGTCGCTTTGAACGCCGCTTCGGCGCCGTATGCTCGTATAGATGCTGGAGGGCCAAACATAATTAGGACTCGTGCACTCAGGAGGAGAGTTGACAATAGGCACGTACTGAGGCCTGTAATTGCGGCACCGAGATGACCGAGAACTGGTGACCGTGCATTGCTCATCTCGCGCTTGACCGACAGCTGCGACTTGATATACACTTGACCGCAAGCCCTACCGACGACGGCGACGACGAGGGCAGGAATAACAAAGATAGGGCTCATAACGATGATTGCAGCGAGGCGGCTGAGAATCCCAAATGCCGTCTCCGCCGTTTGCGTGAATATGAGACCAAGGGGGCCATCAATGGACCGAAGATCCTGGGTACAGCGCGTTATTATCCGCGACACGGGGACGACGTCTAGCCACCTGCGGTTGCGTCAACAGAGAAACTAACAAGGAAAGAGATATGAGCGTACCGAAGGGTGGTACCAATGATCGACGATATCAACGTTTCGTGGATGATACGCGATGCACGCATGGACCCAAGCAAGAAGACCATGAACGCGGCAGAATATACGGCAAAGTTGATGGCGACAAGTGCGCCGTATCCGGCGACGTACCTGTCGGTGGCGATTAGAACACGGACACCTCTATGGAAGCGAAAAGCGTCACCTTCCTGCGGGAACCTCTGCTGCATGGCCCTCGCCCGCATCTTCATACTGCTGAGCCCAGTACCCAAGGAACCAGGTCTGCATGAGAATGACGGCACTGCCCACATGGTCAGGCGCTCTGTGACACTCGCACGTAGACCTAGAGTGCGTACTTGGACACGGTAAGGCAGCTGAAGTAGAGGACCCAGAACGTCACGCCACCTAGACTCTTGAAATACAACGCCACTATCACAGCCGTGAGAAATACATCGGCGCTCGCTGAAGTATAGTACTTACACGCCCCCCAGTTCACGCTTCCAGTAGCAATTTGCTCCGCCACGATGAGCTTCCCGCCTGGCCGCTGGTGGCGATCGAGCGGCCGAGCGTCAAGGACTGAGTGAGCTTTGTCGTCCATCTGCTTCGTCTCCTCGACTTGCGCGACAAGCTTGCTATTGCTGCTAGCGTGAGAGAGAACTTCTGCCACTGTTCCACGGCCAACAACGCGGCCATCAGGACTGAGCGACACAACGAAGGCCGCAATGTCGGCCACAAGCGGAATGTTGTGGGTCTAATGCCCAGCAATCAGCGAGATTTGGGAAGCATGGAACGAAGTTGCGCACGATAAGGATGATGGTGCGATTACGGAGTAAACCGCCCTTGAAGCACTTATCCACGATCCATTTGGAGGTATGGACATCGAGCGCAGCCAGGACGTCGTCCAGGAGGAGAATAGCCGCATCAGAGTAAACAGCACGGGCCAAGGTGACGCGGGCCTTCTGTCCTCCGCTGGATAATCGTTAGTTTGCTGCAAGCCCAAGACAGCGTTTACCGAGGACAGACCTGAGCGTGAGACCCTTCTCCCCAATCTGAGCAGTAACGTGAATGTCGGGCAAGATCCACGGAATTGCACGTACCTCGGTCATGTCGCCCGCATCGAACAACGACAAGTCTCGCTCCAAACCACACTGATGTATAACGGACCAGTACCTCTCCTCGTCGAACGGCGCCCCAAAGACAATGTTGTCCCTAATTGTCTCGTTTTGTACCCAACCCTCTTGCGCCGCGTACGCCACGCCGCCGCCGGAAGGTAGGTCGAACCATGCAGCGGGAGTCTGAGGGACGAAATGCAACTCGCCGCAAAGCGCAAGGAGGAGCGACGTCTTGCCGCACCCCGTCGGGCCGACGACGAGGTTGAGCGCGCCGGGAACGAAGCGAAGAGAGCCGGAAACGCGGAGGGCAAAGTCGCGGCGACCTGCACCTGGCGTCGACGACCGACCCGATCGACTTCGCGATGACGAATCCGACGCTGTCCACGAGAAGGACGAATCTTGGAATCCAATCACTTGCTGGTCGGAAAGGACATCCGCGTCTGCGCGTTGGAGGTTGGCGTAACGGTCCAGGAGTTCAGTCTTGCGACAGCGATAAGCAGTAGGAAACCGTGGTGGAGGGCATCTGACTCACAGATCGTAGAAAAGCGCTCAGGCGGTCGAGGGAAACCTTGGCTTCACAAGGCGTCAGGTCCTAGGTATGTGGACAGCGACCGACTGACCTTGGATGACGGCTGGTACCATGGAGCCTACCATACGGAATTGTTCGCGAAGCATTTCGAATACGACCATGCTCGAAAACACGCGCGACGCAGTGAGTTGTCCTCCAAGGATCATCGTGTAGGTGGCATATGCAACAATCATAGTCACCAGCTGAACCGGTGTGAGCATGCGGCCGTCAATACGGGCAACAAACGACGCACAGGCATTGCGAAGCTGTCAGAGAGACCGTAAGCAGCACGGTACAGAGGTCTGCGCCGAGACAACGTACTTGAGGTTCATGTTGATGAGTGTCATGGTCCTCGTCTTGCGTATCCATGTTAACTCGTCCTCTCGCTTCTCCGCTATGCGCTCCTTGATCTTGCGCTCCCATGCAAAAAGTTTGATCATACGGAGAAGACCCACGACTGCCCCGTAATGAGCACGTCTACGCCGAAGCGACAAGATGTTTCGCACCTTCGGTGACTTGCTGGACCCGCGCATCCGTCTTCTTCGCGCGCTCCTTTGCGGTCTGGTTCACCTTCGCGGCGACGAAGCCCGGAATGGGAAACGTGACGACCATCGCGGCGAGGCCCGCAAACGAGCTGGCGGACGTTAAGTCCAAGTACGACGCTTGGCGTTATGCTGGAACGCACGCAGCACCGAGAACTTCATACAGGAACCAGACGCAGATGATGATTTGCAGCGGGCAGTATATCACTGAAAGACAGTTTCAGCAAGTAGATGTGGTTGTGGCAGAGTAGCGTACCGAGGAAGAGGAAGTCGCGCGCCTCTACGATGTTGTTCAGATCGGTGGTGACGAGGTTGTTGATCTTCCCAACGAGATTATCAGCGTTGCGGGCCGTGCTGCTCGGCACTTTCGTCTGTCCATTTGAGCCTTCAGTAGTGCTGCCTGTGCGCACCGTCTTCACAGCTGGGACCGCCTCTGAGCTGATGGAGCTCTCCAATTCGGACTCCCTCTCGACATCAGTGTGCAGCGTCTCCTCTTTCATCCGTATCCGCAATGCGTGCTCAAACACAAGCTGCGTCAGGATGGACTCTGCTTGGACAAGCATGCGCGTCGCGACGAAAGCATAGCACTCGAACACGAGGCTGCTGAGGAACGGGCCCAGGAAGAGCCAGATTATCCATACCCACGGCCGTACCACAGCACCCTCGCCAGCAGATTCGATGAACGTGAGCAGGCGGTTGAGTCCAATTGGCGCAAGAAACGACGCAGGTACACGCAGTGCAGTGGTGACCGCGATGAAGATGTACTCGGAGCGGAAGACCCGCAGAAGGCGAAAGACAAGATGGCGCGGTTTGCTTGCGAAGGAGGCGGATTCGAAGGGGTCTAGCTCCTACAGATTGGGTGAGCAACCGTTCGCGTAATATCATGGAGGGACGTACAGGAAACGCGCGCTGTCGCAAGTGCTCTGCGCGGTCGTAGTCTGCCAGCACAGGAAGATCCTCGTACGAAAGGTGTAAACAGCGGTAGCCCTTCCAGATGAGCGGATCTAGGAATGAGAAAGTCACGAAACTGAGCCACGACGCTGTCTCCTCTGGAGGTACATGTTCGTTCCGTGTCGAGGCACCATTTGGGATGTATGTGTGCGGGATGCACACAGGGACGACCACGGCTGCTACAGACAAAACTGCGACCTTGAACCAAAGTAGTGGGTCTGCCGCGTCGAGAGGGACCAGCGAATAGGTCGCTAATGGGTACACATCACGTGCAACGTAGACGAACCAGGCTGACAGGAGTACCACGCATAGGTGAGGCTGAGTGTTGCGACTTGACTGCGGGGACGTAAGAAGCGTATACGTGCTCAGCGCTGAAGAATAACCCTGGCTTTCATGTCAGCTCAAGAACCAATACGACAAGACGCCACGCACATAAGTCGCGAGGAGCGCAGCACCAGTCCACGATGTGCGAGTAGTGTGTAAAGCCATAGTATGCGTTGACCATTGGGAAGTGCTGGGTGCGTTCCAGGCGACGTCGTGTCCACCATCGTGCCCTTGGTCCTTGTCAAGCGCCGACAGCACAACCAGTACCAGGCAGGCAAGCAAACGCGCGAGCTGCCAACAAAAAATACTTGCGCCGCCGACGCGGTGCGCTGCGAACTTCAGCCTCCGAACTGGACCCACACGTCGCTCTGTGGAGCACGTTGTATTCTCGCTGAGCGGGGCAGAGGATACGCGTTGAACTCCAAGGAAGACGAGAGAGGTCGCAGCCGCGCAGGCCGGGAAGTACAGCGAGCGCGTGCTGAACCAGTCCCTACGAGCGGTCAGAGGGTGCCCAAGTCAGTACGAGCGCGGTGAACTCACAGCGACATAGTTCTGACCAAGCCAGTCTTAATAGCAGCCGGTTTGAAGATCTCGGTTCGCAGAATTGGCTCCCGTGCACCGCAACGCCGCCCTCCGACTCTGCGCAGTCGTCAGGCTGCTAGTGCTACACCCGTCGGCACATAGGAAATCTCCTCAATGAATCGCTTCTCGAGAGTCTCATCTCTGGACGCAATGGACAAGTCGCCGGACAAGCAGGAACCAAACGCGGTTAGATCTCCGATAATAGGAAGCTCTTCTCACTGAAACCACGATGAGGATCAGCAAGAGTTCTCTATACGACACAGTGACAGCACAGGCCCTCCGCGACGTATACGACGCGGCATGGGGTAAGCGCATTAACGAGGGGGAATTATACGAGCGTGTTGCGGTTCCCATGCCAGCCTCCTCGTCGTCGCACGCCAGCTCGTCCGAAACGTATACGGCGACGTTCCTGCGTCTCGCAGCCATCGAGTACTTCACTAAATTCGTGCGCGCCGAGAACCACACCGTCTTGAAAGCGGTCGAGGAGGCAATTGCTCGCGTCACACCGCCAGACCGTTATGGATCGTCCATCGTCTGCGGCCAGGCTGGCGTGGGCAAATCGATGTGCCTACGATTCGTCCTTGTAGAGCGACTACTTGACCGACGACCTACCATTTACCTCGACGAGGCCGCCCGCGTGCTCGCACTTTATACCGCGTCCGGTTGTCGCGTCTGGCGGGTCGCCCCTGATAGCAAGCTGTGTGAATTGCAATTGCCCCAAGTCTGGTTTTTGCTTCAAGTATGGGCAGGGGACGACGCCAACGTTTCCGACCCAGTCGCCGCAGACCTTTGGGCGGGTGATCCCCAGACGACTGCTGCACTAATTGACAGTGATCCAGGCCGACCTCACCCCCCTTATGGCTCGTCGCTCGTGGTAACCCATGGGCCAACGTGCAGGCGACATCAAGCCCTCCTCTTGACTATCTTATCAACAACGCCTGGGCGTGCCAGAACCGGACGGATAGGATATGGATGGACGCCTGGTCATGGCCGGAGGTGTACGCTGCATGGTGCGTTCCAGTCTGACTCGACCCATCATAATGATCACGTCCTCAATGCTACGCCCCAGTCTCCGCCTGTACCAGTTCGACGTTGAGCGTCTTGAACGCGCGCGCCAGATTTTCTACTCTGCTACACCGTCGCTCGAACATTGTGTCGAGTTCTCTCTATCGGACACCACCGTCCAAGAGCTTCTCCGGCAGGTTACAGAGCTGGCTGTATCCTTCGTAACCTCGCCAAACGGTCTCTATCTTGCCCCCGTACTCCTGCACCAGACCGACAGTCCTCGTCGAGACCAAGATGGAAAATCCCAATCTCAGCGCGATCCTTTCGAGGACACGACGGCATCCATTGGCGCAGAATCTGTGCGTGCCACATGGTTATACGGCGTCCCGGAGCGAGACCATGACGACTCTGGCTGCACATCCTTCGCTAGTCTGTATCATTTTAGAACCTCTTGATGGCACACGGCAATTCGGAGAGGGCCGTGATGCACGTGATCTCGGCTAACACTTATCCGCGCGCGTTTCGTGCCGTGAACTCGTCCCCGCAAGAACGAAGCAAATTGGGGGCACCTGAGCTCCGTAAATACTGTTATATAGCTACTACACTTCTTCCTCTGCAATATTCGTCGCTCTACCACAATCCACCAGTCGGAAACATGGAATGACGGGGGATTTTTACCGCAGCCCTCAACGCGGGACAGGGCAACTCAAAGTCGCATTCCGGCTCTTCTTAATACTTGAAGGCATTTGCAATACTCTCTGGATATACAAGTCAAGCTCAGCGGCCCACGACGACTTTTCGACTTATCCAAGGCTTATAATATCCCGCCGGATTTGATTACCGTGCGTTCCCTTTTTCGGATTATTTCGATTTCTTGGTCAGCGTGCCGACGCTGCCGGGCACCGGGGCCAACCGAATTGCCGTGTGTCAATGTGGCAGGCGCGTTCTGATGCAGACCATTACTAGATGAACGACCGTCTTCATCCGTAATGGTCTGCGAAGGAGACTAATCCTTCGCCAACTTCTCACCACAACGTGTCGTCCGACCTTTCATCATGTTCCCGCGGCGGATCGATGCTCCAGGATACAGCGTCGCTCGGTATTCGGCAGCCCGACTGGAGCTCTCTGGCTCCGACGTTCGCAGTGCCATCGAGCGCGAGCTTGCTAAAGAGGGGCACCGCACATTGTCCTCGATTGCGTGGGCCTTTGGTCGGATCGGCACATCTGCGTCTGGAACCCGTCGATAAACGTTGCAAACCCTCCTTCTGCCTGAATCCGCATTGCTTATGATGCCTACTCCTATATAGTACTAATCGATTCCGGAGCCCTGATAACTCGCTCCCCAAATTGATGCGGTAGAGACACTAAGTAGAACCGGCTAACGTAGAGAACGGTGTGTAGAAGAGAGATACTTCAACTCTATAAGTCAGGATAAGTACAAATGATGACCTGAAGGCAGAGAAAGGCAGATCAAGACGGGCAGAATCTCCGGCTGGATGGAACAAAGCCAAAGGCAGTGGGCATCATAAGTACTGCCCAACTGTGTACCGCGCCGTATGTATATGTGTGGCAAGTAGAAGCAACGAGGTGTCGTGAGGGTGGTTACGCGCACAAACTGGGAGAAAGTGTAGATCATCGAATTGTTCACGAGTTCGCGGATGACTGAGTCTTGAAGCGTCCGTCGAGAGGAAGTGGTGTAAACAGCGCTCCAAGCATTTACGTATAGCGAAACACCTGTCCCCGACGACGCACATCTGCAAATGAATGTAAGTCCCAAAACTACGACTGTGCCATGAAAAAAAACGAGCTGTTGGCGCAGTCAACTCAATTCGAGACGGACGCCACGCGCGCCCTTGGAGCCCCCGCATTACCGGAACGGTAACGCGAGGAAGGGGCGCGAGGCGGTTGGATCTTCCACGACCGTAACAGTTCTCTCGAGTAGGAGGCGCAGGAGAGAACTTGACTTGGATTGTGGTGTAACGAGAAAGGGAAGGGGCAAGGGCAAGGGGTCGAGCACGTACAAGACATGGGGCCGCCGGCGCTGATGGTCAGGCTTGAATCCAGCTTGAAACAGGTGTAGAGTGGCTTGGTACCACAGTGTTCATGATAGGATGGGTTCAGACACGCGCGAATGGGTGGATTTCATGAACACGAAAAATTTACTGCTTCCCTAAATGTCAGAAAATTTTCAACGTGATAGCTGTAAGACACGTACGCAACGAGGGGTCACTCGCGACACCTCTAGCCATCATTTCCATGGGACGGTGTTACTTGAGAGAGGTCTTTGACGCGGTATTCAGTGCCGCCATTGTGCGCGTTCACGAGGTCGAGCTGGCAATGTCGTAGATAAGATTAAAAGCCTGCGTAATCTCTTGTAATACCGGCGCCGTGGAGAAACGCGTTTGAAAAGTCGAAGGTGAGCGTGTTGACTGAGGATGTGGAAAATCAAGAGGCAAGGAGTGAAAGCTCCCGATCGGCTCCATTCTCTCCTTGTCGTCACCCCGCCTCGAGCATGGTATGTGAACCGTACGCCCTGCCCTAAAGCGCGAGCTGAGATCTTGCACCAGGCGTCCAAGCTGAACAAGTCTGCGCGTACGGCCCTCGAGCGCGAGTTCACCGGCGTCACTGGCGCGACGTACGTGCTCGCGAGTCGCCACCGCGTCTCCTAGCGTCTGATGAACGCGTAACTCTACAAGCCTCAAGGAAGCGCAGACCACGCTCAACAAGCACAACTACAAGCTCGATGCCGCGCTCGACGCGTACTTTAACGACCTCGACGACCCGCCAGCAGCTGCACCCGCCGCCGCCAACCGCTCCAAGCTCACCCAGCTCTTTGATTCCTACAAAGGTGCGCAGATACAGCTGCATGGTATTCTGTTGTTGACGCTCTGCTAGAATCGGACGTGGACAGCATCCTGGTCGACGGCACGCTGCGATTGTGTCAAGATCTAAGCGTCGATCCGGAGGACGTAGTCCTCCTCGCCGTCGCGTTCGAGCTCAAATGCCCGGCAGTGGCGGAATTCTCGCGCGAGGGGTGGCTGACGGGCTGGACGAATCTTCGGTGCGTTCAGGTTGTGGCAACGACACTGGGGACACCCACCATCTCTGTAGGAGTCCAACAGACACCACCTCTATAGGTCCGTCTGTGTGTGTGGCACAGCTGTGTTGTATTGTCCAGGGGAGGGGCCCTTTCTTCGACTGGACAATGGAATGCATGTGCCACACACCTACAGAGGAACCAGCAGAGGTGGTGTCTGTTGAGTCCATACAGAGGTGGTCGGTACCCGCGGTGCGATCTTGGAATTCGCATTGACACAAGCCAGATGCGATACCGTACAAGCGATGCAAGCGATACTCCCACAACTACGCACCAAGCTCGCCTCGGACGCCGCGTATTTCCAGCAAGTGTACAGCGCGACGTTTGACTTTGCCAAGTCCGCCGGCCAGAGGAGTTTACGTGCGTCTGCCCTGGTATCGGTCCCTCGCATATGCTCATGTCGCTCGCAACAGCACTGGAGACTGCAGAATCCTTCTGGGGCTTGCTGTTACCTCATGGCATCCGCGGCGGCGCTTTGGCACCGAGCACATGGACGGTGACGCAGCTGTCGTCGTGGTACGCGTTCCTGCACGACACGAAGGTCAAGGGCGTGAGCAAGGACACTTGGTCCATGCTGCTCGAGTTCCTCAAGACCGTCGATCCGCAATTCACTGCCTATGACGAAGAAGGTACGCCCCGATCGACGATCTGCCACTCAGCTGATAATCCTTCACTTCAGCTGCCTGGCCTTCGATTATCGACGACTATGTCGCCTGGGCGCGCGAGCACGCCGGCAGCGTGTAAAGTACAAATGTAAAACCTCCGTCTTGTCTTGTAGACCAATTGAATAGTATGTAATGTCGCGGCATTGCAACACGTGTTTGCGTGATTTTCCTGTTGGATCTTGCGATCGAGCTCAACCTGTGCCCGCCATGTCTGGATCCCTGCGCCACCGAAAGCCTGGTGCAGCAGAGGGCCAGAGCCAGAGCCAGCAGACAGGAAGCGCGTCCGAAGCCCCTGCAAAGAGCAGCATCGTGTATGGCAAAACGCCAGACGGGACCGGTTAGCACTCGCACGTTCCTCGCGCGCAAAAACCACTGGAGCTCACACGACCGATGGCGCAGTGTTCCCGGTGCCCACGACGCACGACGTCCTCACCGCGCTCTTCCACCCGTCCTACCCAAAGTCGCATCTCGACATCCTCAACCTCGCGCTCCTCGGCGCCCAGCTCGTCGCGTTCTGGTTCCTCCCGCGCGCGACG
The DNA here is from genome assembly GCA_001632375.1 of Exidia glandulosa HHB12029. Classification (NCBI taxonomy): domain Eukaryota; kingdom Fungi; phylum Basidiomycota; class Agaricomycetes; order Auriculariales; family Exidiaceae; genus Exidia; species Exidia glandulosa. Next base: position 121,229 of record KV426019.1, read on the forward strand.
GCCCGGACGGCGTTCTTGCTCTACTTTGCGTTCTGGAGGCTCGCGTACAATCTCGGTCTTGGGATTGTGTTGACGAAGCAGAGCAAACGACGATGGATGGTCAAGCAAGTACGCCAGCGAGGATGGCTCGACCCCCGGAGACGGCCCGCGGTGCGCAACTGGATACGGAAGCAGCTCCAGGGCAAGATGGGCGCAGACTACAAGTTTGACGTGCGTGGCGGTTCGCTGTCGAGGCTTAACACGCTGACTAGTGCTTACTCCAGGACTTGCCACTCGAGTACAACACCTGGCTCCTCTTCCGCCAGCTGGTCGACATTATTCTACTCAAGTGAGCTTCCTGACGTCGTATGTTGTACCGCTCACATACCTTCACCTCAGTGACTTCCTCGCATACTGCATGTTCGCATTCGCGTCGTTCCGAGTACCGACAGACTTGCACTCCTTTGTACACGCCTTGCGGTGCGTCTATCCCTCATACTTCGCATCCTACGCATGCTCATCGACATTGCAGCTGGATTGGCGGCATCTTCCTCATCGTGTTCAATCTCTGGGTCAAGACGGAGGCGCACCACGTCGTCAAGGACTACGGCTGGTACTGGGGCGACGTCTTCTTCGAGCGCGGCGCACTCATCTTCGACGGCGTGTTCGAGATGGCACCGCATCCTATGTACTCTGTCGGTGCGTTTGCGCAATCACTTTTCGCTGGCTGTGTGCTTATCTTCGTAGGGTACGCGGGATACTACGGTCTCTCGATGATTGTGGGGAGCTACCCGGTGCTCTTCGCAAGTCTTGCAGCGCACGCGGCGCAGTTTGCGTTCCTCAACTTCTTCGAGAACCCTCGTACGTTCTCCCCCTTTCTGTGTTTGCATCGGCACTCAGGTGCGCTCACAGACATCGCACGCACGTACGGCCAGCGCAAGCCCCTCTCCGCCCGCACACCCATCCAGGAGAAGCTCCAAAGCCCCGTCGTCGGGACTGACGTGCCGCCACACCGTCGCGCGGAAAGCGAGAGCGATACAGCGACCGCCGTCGTCAGCGAGAGCGAAGCCGACGGCGCGTCCGACTCGGAGTGCACGTTCATCCCAGACCGCGAGCGTCCGCGCTCCCCGAAACGTGCAAAGCGCAAGATGTCGCAGCACGATCTACTCAACAAGTATTTCCACAAGGATCCCGTGGGACTGCTCAACCTCGACCTCTTCCGGTGCGCTACTACTCTATAGACTGTGCTCAAATGCTGATGAATGCGAAAGTGCCTCGGACTTCAAGCTCGTCCTCGTCGTTCTATACGCCGGTGTAGCCGTCCTCGGCTCGTCGCTCCCACAATCCGCGATCGTACCCCTGCACTTCGTCCACGCGCTCGCGTGGCGCTGCTTTCACAGCTTCGTGCTGGGCTACCTCCTCAAAGCGCAGAGCCAGTCCAAGTTCCTCGTGCGCCACTTCCTGAAGCACTATTACTACCCGACGGGTCAGGGCGACTCCGGCGCCGTCAACGACGCGTTCGATAATTGGAAGGAGGTGTACAATCTGAGCACTTGCATGATTTACGGTGCGTAGCCGGTCTGCAGCGAATCTATCCCTAACGGCGTTGTGTAGTATCGTTCTTCGGTATGGCGTGGCAGTCGTATGTCCTGACTCCGGACTGGACGGCTGGAGACCAGTTGCTCCGTCATACGCTTGGGATGGTACGCAGCTTCGACTTCTGCGGCAGTGATGCTCAACAAGTCTCGCAGATTATGATATTCCTCCACATCTGGACGGCTATCGAATGCTACTCTGTCCTTGGTCTGTTCGGTATGGAATATTATATCGGCGAGATGCGCTTTGTGAACTGACTATGTAAAAACGCAGGATGGTTCTTCGGTGACTTTTTCATCGACGATTTCCCGACGACGCTCGAGTACACTGGCATCTACAGGTGCGCTTGACCATCCTTACCTCGACCTCCTACTTTTGCTCACGTCTTGCGGTAGATACCTCAACAATCCCGAGCGCACGGCCAGCGGCGCTGCGCTCTTCGGTCTCGCGCTGATGAGCTCGAGCAAACTCGTGTTCTTCGCCGCCGTCGTGTCCCACATCTCCCACGGCTGGTTCATCACGAACGTCGAGACCCCGCACATGCGCAAGCTCTATGGCGACAACGTGCGCGGCGACGCCGGGCTCACGCGCATGCTCAAGAAGCTTGCGAAGACCAATGCAAGGCTGCTGGAGGCGGGCGCGGGGAAGCATGCGCCGGAGCTGAAGCGTCGCGCGTTGGAGATGAAGGAGACTTTGGAGAAGGTTATGGGTGATACGACGGAGGCGATGGACCAGCTTCTTGCCAAGTGTACGTTCGTCGTGCCCTCACCTCGTCTGGCTGACTTGAGATAAAGCACGCCCTATGATTGAGGAGGTTATGAACGATACGAAGATCCTTCTGCAACAATCGCGGGAGCGTATGGTCATACCGTAAGCCGTTCGCCTATTAATATCTCGTGCGTGTACCGCTCACACTACGCTCACAGGCGCGTTGCTCGAGACATCACGCAGTATGACTTGACGATGTACAAGATGACTATTGTCCCGTCGCCACTCACTGAAACCCTCCGCTTCCACCTCGGCGAGCCTATTGAAATCGCCTGGCAAGCACCAGCGAACCACTCGCGGAAAGATTGGATAGGCATCTACAGGGTACGCACGAGTCTCCATGGACCATCTGCCAATGTTGTGCTGACCGCCTTCGCTCCCGTACATAGGTTGGCGCCAATTCCTCCACGCTCGTGACGCAAGTCTCGTCCCTCGGTTTATGGCTTCCCGTATATGCCGAGGAGTGGGAGGGAGATACTCCACGCATCGATGGCGATGGCACGCAGTACGGCGCTGAGGGCGTCGTGTCTGGCCGGGTCACTTTCGCGCAGGACAAGTTGCCCATGACGCCCGAGAAGTACGAGGTAAAGTCACTGTTCCGCGGCACACGTTCCTGCTTGAGTGAAAAACTAATAAAACAATTCCCCCAGCTGCGCTACCACCACGATGGCAAGCACAACGTGATGAGCATCGTTGGGCCCGTGGAGATATACTGTGCGTCATACCAGATGACTCTTCGTCTTTTCGCGTCTGACTATCACTATGCTTTCCAGTGGCGCCGCCGCCGCAACTCGAGTTCGCGCACGTACGCGCGTGGCTGCTCCAGATCGTTCGCTGGTGCCTCAACAACGATCCGCTCCTCATCCCCGCCTCGTGCGGCCAGTCGACGCCCACGGGCGAAGAGTCCGCCGAGCAGGACGACTTCCGCTTCTGGAACGAGTCCCAAGCGGAGCGCATTGCGAGCATTATACACCAAGCTGTGGGCGTCGAGTACACGGCCGAGGTCATCATCGCCGACGCGAACGTCACTTCCCTCTCGCGTCGTATCATCGCCTCCAAACGGTTGCTTGAGCAGTCGTGATGGAGTAAAACGCCGTCGCACTCATAGATCTGTGGTCTTCTCTTACATTTTGTATATGTATTTGGTTTTTTCCCTTTTTCCCGTCGCACGTCAGTTTCTCTTTCTTTGGGGCGCACTTTGCATGCAATACAACATTGAACAGGTTGGCACAAGAACGTTGGTCCTGGGAGTTTGATTGTGACTGAGAGAACGAAGGAGAGACGGGGAGGGACGAGTCGACGAGAACAGAGACGAAAATTACAGCGGACCTCCAAGTCCGCCTGACGATGCGTGTATAGAACAGTAGAGTCGGGTGTGTGAGACGACAAGGAGGAGAGAGCGCAAAAGGTAGCTAGTCAAAAATCACCCACGAATCCGCCATCCGTCGCCCTTACGCGTCTTCTTACCGACGCCGCCAAAGCCCTCGCGCACGATCATCCAAAAAGCAGTCGCGCACACGACGTCCTTCATCTCCTCAGCGGTGACGATCAGACTGGGCCCGGCCCCAGAGTCGACGGAGGCGGGACGGCCGAGCGGCGAGCGTTTGTGCAGCACGCCTTGCATGACGTCCACGTCCGGCAGCGGCCACGGGATTTTGAGCTGCGCGACGACTTTGGGATGATGCGGCGTCGGCGCGAGCGTCGCGAGGCGTAAGCGTATCGCGCTACTGCCACCCTTGTGCGCGTTATCGGTTGAAAGCATCGATGCGCGTCTGGACGATGGCGAGGGAGACGTATCTGCGCAGCAGCAGTCAGTACCGTATCGAGTTTGTTAGGGTCGGACGTACCACTGGGGGCCGGCGAGACGTTGCCTGGGGTGGAGATGACGAGTGTGCACGTCCAGGGCGTCTCGGAGTCTTCAGGGTCAGACTCGTCCCCGGCGTCCGTAGTAGACTCCGTGTGCGACGCGGTCTCGGGCGCCGGGGGTTGCTGGTCACCTGATTCCGGTAACGAGAAATCGAGACTCTTGGGGGAGGCCGGGAGCGAGCTTACGACGCCGGCGGCCGTGGGTGGTGCGCGTCCCTCCTCTGCCGGAGCGGGAGCGATTCGAGAAGATCGGCGCGACGCAGTGAGGTCTGTAGGAAAGCGCGAGTGCGTGTCGCCCGTGTTGGAGCGCGCCGTCGAGCGCACCCATTCGAAGCGAACGGTAGGCTGTGGGACGCCGCCGCGTCCTCCACGATCAGAGTTGCCGATGCGCAAGTTAGCTAGAAGGCTCGTGTCTGCGCCTTTAATCCATTTGCGCACGATCCAGACAATAGAGCTTGGACTCTTGCCCACGGGAGGGTATACAGACGAGTATATGGTGGACTGCAGGCCGAGCACGGGCGCTGAGATCTGCTCGGGCGGCGGAACGGGAGATGTCGCCGAGCGCGTCTTGACCGGTGCCGGGCTGCCCGTGGGCGGCGTCAGGGCCGATTGAGATCGATTGGCGTCCTTGCGCGTAAACAGACTCGTGAAGCGCGAGCGCTTGGTAGCTGCAGGTGTGGGTGTGGTCTCGACGTGCTGCTGCTCCGAGGACTCCATCGACGGAACCGGGCTGCCAACACGCTCGGCGAGCACGAGGGAAGCATTGTCGTTGACGTGTCCGGGCGAGCTCCACATCTCGACAGGCTCGATAACGCAGAGGTCGATGAGCTCGAGACCGCGCTTGAGGAACTTTGCGATCTTTGCGTCTGTGCCAGCGTCGAGAACGGCGTTTGTCATGACGTTATGTGCGGAGAGGTTGTAGAGCGGAACGACGATGCGCCTGGACGAGCCCGACGACGAGAGCGAGGACATGGAGCCCACGGACGACGCGGACGAGTAGAGCGAGGTCGTGTCCGAGCGACTCGACCCGATGGACGGCGTCCGTCGCAACCCGCCCTCCTGCTGCTGCTCTGCGGGTTCTGCGGGCTCTGGGACGACGTCGGGCGTAGAGCCCGTAAAGTCCATCGAGCGGCGGGAGGTGGTCGAGTTGCTGGAGCGGTCCTTTGCATGCGTCGTCGTCGCCGGCGGGATGAGCTGCAGCTGCAGATTCAGCGGGTGGTTCGAGATCTTGGGCGGCGGTCGCACGACGATGAACGTCTAGGCCCGCTGTGAGCTGCGGAACGCGCGAGATGGAAGTTGCGCGCGCTGCGCACCTCGTTCTGCGGTCGTGCACGCTCCTTGACCTTGCGCGCGCTCTCATCCGGCCTGGGCTCTGGCTCGCGCGTCGCCGACTCTGGCTCTGCGCGGTCGTCGTCTGCGGGCTTGTCCTGGGCGTCGTGGGCGGTGAGCGAGGGGAGCAGGTTGCTCAGAGTGGACAGCATTGTGGCATGGGACAAGGCATGGAACGATCCCGGACTCCCAAAACTGGGCGACATCATTGCACGGGCGTCTAAACTCGAAACATGTATTACACTCTACACACTGAACACTCTCCACGATACATGTACTATTAGAAACACTGCGCAAAGAGTAATCAGTCAAGTGTAATTCACTACAAAAAGATATTACGCACCGTGCCAGAAAACAAACGACCGTCGGCGTGCGTCTCATAGGCGCACTTGTACGCGTCGTTGACCTTGATCACCTCGAACCGATTCTTGGCCGCGTCCCAGTGGAAGACGCGCTTCACCCCCGCCCACCGGCACCACTCAATGCACCTCCAGCACGGGCACGCCGTCCCGAATCCCTGCTTCGTGAACCGCGCCACGTACAGGTCCGCCCCGTTCACCCGCGACTCCCGACGCCGGATGTCCCACCGCTTCGAGTCACTCGCGCAGTTCAGCAACGGCGCCGGAAGCGAAGGCGACACCGCGCCAGACGATCCGCTGCTGCTGCTGCTGCTGCTGCTGGTCCCGCCCGAGGCCGACTTGGCGCCACTGCCGGCGCTCCCGGGGCTCCCGGTCCACGCCTTGTACGGTCGCCCGTACTTGGACGACTTGGTGCGGTACTTCTGGTGTTTCCCCTGGCTGTTGTTGTAGTGCTGCTGGTGTTCGTTCAGGCCCTGAAACCCGCCACTGTTCTTCGCCTTTGGACGACGTCGACGAGGCAGCGTCGCTCCAGTCGTCGCTGGCGTAGCTGCCACTGCCGGGGGCGCCGGTTTCGCCGCGAGCAGCAGCAGCGTTCTTGCCTTGAACCTGCTGCCTGAACGCGGGCGACATGCCAGTCGCGTTGTAGATCGCGTGCATCTCGGCGTGCATCGACACGGGCTTGCGACTGTGGCCCCGTCGCGTCGCCTCCGCCCCGTCGTAGTGCGGTCGGTGGTGATTAAACCCACTACTGATCACCTTGCCGCCCTTGACCAGCACGGCGCCCAGCGTAAAACACATCGGCGACTTCTCCGCGGCGTCCGCACAGTGCGACAAGTAAAACTGCGAGCGGTTCATGGTCTGCGGAACGTCAGCAACGACCTCCAGGTATTATGGAGTGCTTACACTGGAAAGAGCTTGAGTCGACGGCGTGCGTGAGGGCGTGCGGTTGAGTCAATATCGCACTCCGCGATCGACCGCACAAGCGAGTATGTGGGTGCAAGCACACTATGTGCAATATATGTGCAATGCGCAGAATGACCGTAGGCCACGTGGCGTAATGGCAACGCGTCTCCTTCCTAAGGTGAAGATTGCAGGTTCGATCCCTGCCGTGGTCAATAGTTTCAACTTCTGCTTTTGTCTTTTTAGCCCAGTTTAAGTTCTCCCTCTGTTCTTCTTCTCCTCCCGACGTTTCTAGGTCGGTCTCGCAATTTGCCGTGCGTTGACCAGCGACAAGCAGCGTAATCGGACAGTTTAAACAGAGACCGAATCCGATGGAGAACTGTATTCTATCGGTATCCCTAGTGATAGTGGGGACGCTTGGAAGGCTGGGTTAACTTCCAAAACTCGTGCGTGAATTGGATGCGACTTGGCAACTTAAAGCTCAAATTTCACCGCAACTCGGACTTGCAGAAGCGGTCAACGAGCGTCCTGCTCAAATGACCAGTCGCGTACTATATACTGCGGACCCCCGAGGATCATGTCAGGCTTGAAGGAGAGACGGAGACATCTCACGCTCACGGGGACGTGAGACGAAAGTTAAGGTCCAGGAGCATGGGACACGCTGATGGCATGTAGTCGTTCATGGATTCATGTGCAAAGGTGCACTCTATTTTCATGTAATCAAGGTTGCACATACTGAACTGCCCTGCCGCCCTTTCTGAACGCGCATCCGACATCATGAACTGCGGGAGAGTCTCCAGACACGAACGAACGGTGAGAAAGGGTATCGACGTCCCCGATCGGCGTGGGTACTATCCAGGAACAAGACTTTCCCAGGAGCTTTCTTGCAGAACGCGCGAGCGGATGGTCCCCGAGCGCTGGTTGTCGCCTGCCTTTCTGGGCACAAAGGGGACGAGGTTCGTCGATCCGGAAGCACATGTCAACACGGACCGGCCACCGGCTTTCTCCCACAGGCGTGCAAGCACATGAGCAGTCAAGATCTCAAGCACGAAAGCAGACTCGGATGCGGGGTGTAAGACGATTATTGCATTCCTGAACCGAGCCGTAGAGACCATCCCGTAAGTATACAGTGTGCAAGTCGTAGCGCGTATCTATCGTACGCGGCGCAGGAACCAACAACAAAACCCGAGGCGAGCCACATATGATGATGTTGAGTTGAGGAGAGAGCAGATGCAGAGCGAGGCGAGGCAAGTATGATGAGAACAACCGAAACAATGCGGTGGGGGTGTAGGAGTGCGTACGATAGCGAAGTGGTATGAGAGAGAGCGTGTGGGGGACAGCGATAGCGGGCCATCGATACAAGTGTTAAGAGAGAGACGTAAAGGCGTTAAAGATATCATAAGTCATGGCTACGGGCGCAAGGCAAGAGGGGCCGCGCGTGCGAAAGGTTGGGTTTGGGGCGAGGCGAGAACCTTGCGGTTCTCTCGACATCGAGCCCCAAGGTAAAAAAAGGGTGGGTGTAAAGGAGGTGCGCAGGAGCGAGGCGAGAGCCCTGGTGGGGGCTCTCTCGACATCGAGCTGAGCTGCGCGTGATGAGAAGTAGAGAAAAAGAGGACGGACGGAGGACCAACGAAGGGCCCTTTTCGGAGCGCGGCGAGAGAGCCGACGAGCGCGGCTGGAACGTTTAGACGTTCTGCGCGGCGTCGAGCTCACGGCGGACTACAAAGCCCTCGCGCGTGGGGAGCACCGCCGGGGGCGGGTGGCTGAAAGACGTCGGTCGCGGGATGGGCGACGGCGGACGGCTGCTGCGGAGGTGCGGCAGCGCGGCGAGGTCGTCGGTGGACTCGGACACGACGGCGGGGATGTGCTCGTGGCTGCCGCTGGTGCTGGGCGAGCTCGAGGGGAAGATGTCGTCCTTCTTGTCGTCGAGCGCATCGAGTGCGGAGAGGTCGAGACTCGGGATGCTGCTCATCGAGCTCTTGGACGAGCGGTGCGCCGGCGGCGGGCGCGTAACGCTGGCACCAGAGCGGTCGACGAAGCGAGGAAGCGAGACCATGACCGAGTCCGAGGTCGTCGCCGTGCCGTTGAGGTTCTGGCGGCGGAAGCGGTCGAAGCGGTTGCCGAAGATGGACGAGACTGTGGGGCGCGAGGTGCCCGGGCGCGTCTGGCGGGGCTTGATGCCGAAGGGCGCGAGCACGCGGAAGAACGCCATGCGGTAGTTCTTGCGAGCCTCAGCCGCAAAGCCGAAGAACGCGAAGAAGATGAAGGCGGTGAAGGGGAACGCCCAGCGGCTCATCTGGTACGAGACGTAGACGCCGGGGCCGGCGCGCTTGAGCTGGTACGTGACGTAGTAGTCGATGCGGCTGAAGTTGTAGTGGGTGTCGTCCCACGAGATCCAGGGCGCGACGCCGTTGTGCTTGATGCCGACGACGAAGAAGAAGATCGAGAAGGGGAGGCCGACGACGATCTCAGCGGACGCGAGAGCCATGAGGCGGAAGTAGCGCGAGGAGGTGAGGCCGGTGGAGTGCGAGCGGAGGAGCTCGTTGAACTCGCTGCGGCGATGCCAGAAGGCGCGGATGGACAAGGTGCAGAAGACGAGCGAGACGGCGCTGACGACGATAGGCGGCGCGATGATGAGCGCGTAACCCGGGGCGGTCAGATAGGTGGATGGCCAGCACCCAAAGTCTTCGATGATGTCGAAACGGTGGCCTTGCATGGTGTAGTGGACGGCCATGAAGATGATGGGCAACACGACGGCGATGATGGTGTCGATGAGAGCATCGCGCATTTTCTGCGAGGAATGTTAGCACTGAATGGCATGGCGAGCGCCGGAAGTGACGCACCGACTCCTTGTTCACAGTGATAGTCTTGACGGCCGCGATGTTGTAGAGGCGACGGTTGATGCACAGCGAGGAGAGCGGGATGGCGACGCTCAATCCGATGATAAGCTTAGAAGCTGTCACGAACAGTCAATACGCGCGCTAAACGGAGATGAGGACGAAGGCGCGTACCGATGTCGCACCAGATCTTCTCGTGCTCGTTGGGGAAGTGGATGTTGTGGTACCAGATGCTGCCGTCGACGATATGGATGATGCATCCAATCGTCGTCCACATCATCATATAGCACGTAGCTGAGCGTGATGTTAGCGGCCGACACCAAAGCAGATGATGAGAGGCGCGCGCTCACCAGTGTTCCAGGCACTGAAGTGCCAGATAGACGGTACGAGCACGCAGAAGATCGCGACCGAGGTGATCCCGACGTAGGTTGAATCGACCATGGCTGAGTGTTTGCAGATGGGCGATGGAGCGGGCGCTGGGGGCTGGAGGAGTAGCTGGGGAGCGCTGGCTGTCGGGGCAGACGGACGGGCGGCGGGGGAGATGGGAGAGGGGCTCTGGGGGGAAGGGACTGAAGGTGTCCGGCCGGGGAGTATTTATGCGCTTACGGCCGTGGTCAGATTGAGGACATCACGCTTCGAAAGAGGAAACGCGGCGTGGCCCAGGAATACAACGACAGGTCGCGGGGGGAACACACGAGAGTGGTGTACGGCTGTTGACGGATTGCCGTATTCGTGATGTCGAAGGCCCGGAGGATGCCCACGGGTGCTGTGCGAGAACAAGTCCTTCCTTTTTGGGATACGAGCTGCGTTGTTCTCCCCCCGCTCGCAGATATTGCATCCACGTCGCGACTTCGACCGAAGTTGGTACACGCACGTGGAGATGTAGATAGACCTTTTGCGGCACAAGGGATACTCTCAGCAGAGCAGAACATTTCTCCGTCGTGGTCAGTGCCTATTTTTCGCGCAAACCGCGGCACGAGAGGGCGCGCCTCCCAGAGTCATACGTAGCAGAAAAATTTCGAGCGCAGGGTCGCGCAAGAGGGCATTGGCCAAGACGAAGCGAGAGGGGAAATGAGATCTGCCAGCGAGCGCGATGACGGAGGACGCCCGTGGGCCGATGAGCCGTGATGGGAATTTTCCAAGTGCTTTACGTGCGCAAGTTCCAGGCACGATGAGCAAGCTGCCTCGAGGCAGGATGCTGGATTCAGCCCCAGCGAAAGAACATCGCGAAGACTGATCATGATGCTGTGCGCGATGAGGAATTGGTCGTGGGCATGGTGTGGCCTGCAGCGCCGACCACGCAAAAGACCATAGCTGTTCAGTCGACGACAGGACAATGAGGTAAAGCATGGTCTACGAGCTGGTCAGGCGTGCGTGCGTCGGCGTAGATATTCCGGGGTGGAAAGATAGATCAGACTGAAGACCCGGCCGAGGATGGTGTGGACGAGCGGGACAATTGGGACCGGAACGCCGCTCAGCCACGCAAGCGGGTCGCCATCGAGTGCGCGCCAGACATACTGGAATGAAGATGCAGAGCTCGAGACGGGCTTGAGGGGTCCTGGATTGCAGCAGGGTCTTGATAGGGACTTTACCAGTGCGAGCTTGAATACCAGCGGGCCGCGTCAGCCCTGAACGGGACGTCTTGAGGCCTTGAGGACTTGGGTGTTGTGAGAACGGGCTCGCTGGCTGGGAGACTTATAGTGGTGAGAGAACAAGGGACGAGGAAATTGTTGCCACCATTTTC